>JAKKPZ010000558.1:0-27045 GCA_022814885.1 Ditylenchus destructor | reverse complement strand
AAATTTTTGTCGGCTGCAGTAAATAAATTCTCTTATTTTTCACCTCGTAAATACAGTATTCTCTGCAAAATACACTCCTCTGCAGAACTCAAATAATAGCCAGAGTGATTTTTTGTACCTATAATGTTCTAGAAAATTCCGAATTTGAAAGATGTTAAATAGGAAGACAATATTCAGTATGAAAATTGGTTTGGCGTTACCTTGGCGTACTGTCGATCGATCGTATTTTAGAGGGAATACGGTACATTGTCAATTTGTATTTTTAAGGATATCTTGCTATCGTAATTGGCGTAAGCTCTGGTAACCCATCTGTCCTTTTAAATTTCTTGGATATTGCTAGAATTGTCTAGAAACTTTTATATTGACAGAAACTCTTTATTTGGATCTTCAATATTCTAGAGAAAATTCCCATACAATATATCTATGAATATTTTAACTGACAATTTATTTTTGTTGAAATACCGGGGTACTTACTCAAAAGTTAATTTGGAGATAAATATAAAACATTTTTTGATTCGTTTGAATTCCATGATGAGCTGTAACAACCTATAACCTGATATACGCTGCTGTAAGACCTACAACTTTCGAAGAAACCGTATAATTCAACAAAAAAATCAGTTTTCATTTTTTCTATATTTTTTAGAATTATGTTTTACTTCTTATTATATTGGAGGCTTCTATAAAGTTTGTCATATTTTTGGTATTTTCCACCGGTACCTTATTTGTGACTGTATTGTTAAATTTTTGTTTCAAAACATGAAAAGCGAGACTGTGCATTTTTAACCAATGGTCCCATAGTGAAAAGTTTCTCGGAGAATGTCTATTATAAGCCTGGAGGTCATCCAAGTGTGCGCTTGTATAGCGTGTGACGTCAAAGCTCACGTGGGTCATATTGCGCGTGCGCAATTCCACGTTGACATTTATTGGGCACTGCTCTATTTTGATCAACAATTCATTGACTTTTACCCTGTCCTCAAATAACAAATTGTTGATTTTATGTCAGTGAAAAATTTAATTTTTATGGAGAAAACTTTCTTTTTTTATTACGCATCAATTATTGGCCATTGATTTTGATTCGCCAAAACTCAAAGTTTAAGAAGTTGCAATCTGATCTCATTTGCAAATCTGAAAAGGCTAAAATTGGAGCTTTTCTACAATATTTCAATCACATAATGCAAATTATTGCCTTTTCGATACGTCCTTTTATTCAACCCCTCCCACTTGACCCCCAATACCCTTTCTCAAGGGTATTGTTCCGGTGCTTAAGCCGAAATTAAAGACTTGCCCTAAGCTTGTCAGTATGCCCTTAGGTAATAATCCCGGGCCCTTACCCCCCCCCCGAAAAGAGTATTAGAAGGCAAGTGGGCATACTAGTTGGTGAGCACTTTGGCCTTTTTGGGTGCTTAACTCTAACAATGAGCCCATGGAGCCACACAGCCTATGGAACAGTGGCGCACCCAGGATTTTTTTTTTGGGGGGGGTACGTTTCAGTGGAAATGGCCATTTTGGGGGGGGGGGGGGTACCGCGTGGAGGGCGCGACCGACTTTTGGATTTTGGGGGGGGGGGTACCGGACCAAATTTTTGCCCAAATTTGCACTGATTTACACTCATTTTTTCAAATTTTCCCATTTTGGGGGGGTACGTACCAGGGCTGGGAACTTTGATCGCGGGTCCGATCCGATCCGATACATGGTGACCGCCAACCCGATCCGATCCGATCCCCAAAAAACCCGATATTTCCGATCCGATCCGATCCAAAATTTTTCACCAAATTTGGCTGTTTTTCAAAATTTTTCCCAAATCATCTAAGTTTGCTATTTATGCCCAAAAGTGGGTCAAATTTGCAATTTTTTGATAAAATATGCCAAAATTTATTTTTTTTTATGAATTTGTACAATTGTACTTCTTTTACCTAATTTTAAAATAACAGGAATAAATAGCGCCGCAGGCGAAAATTTTTCAATTTTTTGGCGAATTTCATATAAAAACCTTCAATTTTTGGCGTTTTAAGCTCAAAATTAGTACTGTTAGTTTCTAAAAACGACAATCACTGTCGAAAACCAATGGAGAAAGAACGAAAAAACAGCGCCGCAGGCGAAAATTTTTCAATTTTTCCCGGTTTGGTACAAAAATTATTCGATTTTTCGCGATTTTCATATAAAAATATTCAAAATTCTTGCAGGAGAAATGGTAACCAAATAGCGCCGCAGGCAAAAATTTTGTAATTTTGGAATGGTGGTTCATTAAAATTTTCTAAAATTTTTCCCGGCCGCGCCCTATCGGGCACGGCCGGCGGGAATTTAAAATTTGAATTCGTGGCCGAGTGCATTCTTAGGGGTGCTTGGATCGGTCCAAAAAGGCCAAAAAAACCGATCCGATCCGATCCGATCCTCAAAAAACCCGATATTTCCGATCCGATCCGATCCGATCTCCCAGCCCTGGTACGTACCCCCGGTACCCCCCCCCTGGGTGCGCTAGTGCTATGGACCTTAGCCTAAACCAGTATCCTAAGGGTAAACACATCCTAAGGAGCGAAGGAACATCAAAATACACAACCTCCCAAAATTGCCCAACTCCCGATGTGCGTTCGTGTAAGGCACGGCATCGAAGCTCGCACGGCACCATGTTGACATTCTATTGGGCGCGGGTCTGTTTTGATCAATAGCTTATTGATTTTCACCGTGGAAACGAATAACAAATTACGTTTTTGATTATAGATATCCTTGTTACTGAAAACAAACATTAGATATGTCAAAGTTTAGAAAAGTTCTCTTTTGCTCTTCGTAGGCACCAGACATTGGCTATTGGTTTTTGCTAGCTGAGGTCTCAAAATTTTAAAAACTAATCTTACAGAAAACAGAAAATCTAAATCGAATGAAGTCGATACTGCCTCTCATGAGATAGGAGGGAACATTTCTACAGTGCACACTTTGCGCCAAAAGCTTAGTTGTCCCGCCGCGATAGGCCCAATCGCAAGGCGGCTGCCTCGCTCTCTTCGTTTCGAACGAAGAGAGAGGGAAGAGACGAGAGACATTTTATTTGGGCAGAGCGTTTTTCTCTCTTGTTTCTCTCTCGTCTCTTCCCTCTCTCTTCGTTCGAAACGAAGAGAGCGAGGCAGCCGCCTTCCATTCGCGTCCGCACAGCCGCGAATTTGAAATCACTGATAAGATCTCCAGTGCATTTAAATTGTGAAGAAAGTGCCCTCCTATCTCGTGAGAGGCAGTAAAATGCTAAATTTGGTAACTACTTCTAAAAAATGGACGCTAAAATCTGGTTTTACCTTTCAGGTAAACTGTACAATAGTTTCCCGTGTCTCAAATTTATTGAATGTTCGGAACTTATTTTAAAATGCTAACGGTATCAAAAGGGCATGTAAAATAATAATCCCGAATTTATCGGCAAATATTTGTTTTTTTGGAGCTTTGGTCAAATATCTATATTTCCAGATGTACTATTATCCAGGATTTATTTTATTTATAATATTTCTTGATCGTCTTAAAATTTCATTCGGTGCAATTTATGGATCAGGTGGGTTGATCACAGTGCGCTAGAGTAATGAGAAGAGGACTTTTCAATTCTTGTAATATGTCTTGAAACTTTTTAGTACTAGTATAATGTTACGGCTAATGTGCGAAATCGGCTAATCTGCAGGTTAGCCGGCTAAAGTGCGAAATCTCGGAATTCTGGAACATTTTAGAATCTAGAATACTCTAAAAACGAAACTAATGGCTTCAATTAATGCTCAGATTCTGTTCTTCGATTGAGCTCACCCATCTAGAATGTTCCAGAACAGGTTTGGCGCACCGCCTCAGAAATAGTTTTACTCAACTAACTGTTGCAATTATAGGGACCAACTTTCACACTTCCGACACCATTCCAAAACGCGCAATTCCTGATATTGCACACCTCTATTATCCTCAATATGCCGACCAACATTGGCTCAATGATCAGGATGAGTTCCGGAGAAGAAGAAAGAGGGGATGGAAAAGAAAGGCTTTTGGAGGATACTTGTTATACAGAGCGGCGAGCGGTGTAAAAAGAAGAAGAGCAGAGAAAAGAGAAAGAAGGAAGCGTCAGAAAGAGACGAGAATGGAAGAAAACTAGAGAAGAGAAGTGTCGAAGAACAGCCAAACTATTTTTTTATAAAACAGTATCCAATTATATCTTTCAGAACTGTACAAATTTTTGAAAACCTCTGTGAAATGTTGAATGAATAAATTTTCGAAATGTAAATTTCCCGGTCAAAACTTACGTTTACTGTTTTTTCGATATGGGTTCATATAACAAAGTAATGTTGAGCTTAGGACTTGTTGCTTATGCCTCATTGTCTAACCACGCCAGGCATTGTCTTTCCATCTTGGGCGAAAAATAGAAACTTTCTCGGTCTCTCTATCCCCCCGTCTCTCTTTTTAAAAGGGCCCGCGTTTAACAGACGAGACTAGACTAGACCAGGATTAAGTAGAATACCGTAAAACCTCTAACTTACCCCTACCCCCCTCTGTATGGCTTGTAATTCTTCTCTATTCTTAATCATAGGAAAAGAGCGCCTGCACACTATTTCGTCAAAAAGGAAATCGTTAGCAAAATTAATTTTAGCACACAAAACAAACCAATCAATAAAAGTCTTATTCACACTGCATTGGCAGAAACTGCATTGTCAGATTTCCACAGCCCAGCCGGCCTTCTTTCCATTGACTGGAACTTCTTTGTTCGCGAAAAATCTGTCTATTAGATTATTGATTGGTTTGTTTTGTGTGCTAAAATTAATTTTGCTAACGATTTCCTTTTTGACGAAATAGTGTGCAGGCGCTCCTTTCCAATGATTAAGCATAGAGGCTGTTTAATAACTTTTGATTTGGCCGAACAACGCCTTATAAAGGTATCTGATTAGGCTTGATGTTAAGGCCCTGAATTCTAGTCTACCGTAAAACCTCTAATTTAACCCCCCTCTGTCTGATTTATAAACAGTGTTTATAAATCAGACAGGGGGGTTAAATTAGAGGTTTTACGGTAGACTAGAATTCAGGGCCTTAACATATAGCCTAATCAGATACCTTTATAAGGCGTTGTTCGGCCAAATCAAAAGTTCGTACCAAACTCTCACCATCTGTTAATCATAGACGGCCTTAGAGAGACAGCGTCTACTTTTCCTCCACAGAAAGCGCCAGCCGTGGTTAAACGCTGGGTCATGAAGCTTCCTTTATGGTAAAAATATCTAAAGTAACGACTTAATTTAGTTTCAGCATTTTCCTTATTATGAGTCCTAAAACCATCGAACAGGAGTAAGAACGACATTTGGCCTCTTAACCAATCATTTTATAAAAATTTGGATTTTGTGACGTTTTCGACCATTTTGTCACTTTTTATCTTTTGGAAAGGGCCATCCTGTTCCCCGCTAGACATTTATTGCTCTAACCATAATGTTCTTAAAAATCCCATTCTATTACTCAATTCCAAACTCCCGAATTTCAGTATTGTGAGAATCAGTGACGACTGTTATTCCGACTTTATTTTATAAGTACATTAAGAAATTGTAAAATATCACAGCTTCAAATGTGATCTAATAATTTAATAATCATTCATAAAATATTTGGTATCATCCATAGAGCACTGCGTTGATTTCTCCCATGATATAGACTTCTCGATTGTTATACCGCTTCGATATATCGGACTCGATCTGAAAATTTTAGGTGATAGAAAGCAAGTTAGCCACTTCAATTACCGTATTCCTTCTTGAAACGTCCCCCTACCTCTATCAAATTCTCTCCTTTTCCTGATTTATGGTTTGAATAAGCCTTTTAGTCTTTATTAGACCATGCTCGCAGCAAAAACAGGAATTACCGGGACTCCCTGGTCCTGACTTTCGGGTTTTGGACAAAACTTGAGTTTTTGATCTGGCTTTTTTCCGGATAGAATCCTGAGCTCGGCCTAATATCAGGAAGAATTTAAAGAATTCCTCACATTTTCCTGTAGACTTTTGGCTGATTCGATCATGTTCTCGAGGACTTCTCGCGAGTTCTCCGCCTGTTGACGACATGAGTTTTGCTTCTCCACCGCTAATTCGGCCATTCGCTTGTATTTTTGCTCAATTTGTTTTGTTTGATCCAAGTGGCGAATAATCTCATCGACGAACCTAAAAACTTTGTTATTAGTTTTGATTAAGCTGATGTCGATTTTAAGAAAGTTCGAGTCTCAATATCCTGATATCCAAAGAGGTAGCCTTTACCTTACTTGGGCTTCAAGTAGAAATAGTAGTAAGTTAGTAATCTTAATTTAGCCCTAATTATGGTAAATTTATTATGAGTAATTATGGTAATCTGGTCTGCCAATTACCCCTCAGTCCTAATTATAAGGATTCTTTCAACCAAAGGTAAAAAAATTACTCAAAATTTTGTCCTCATTTAATCGGAAATCAATTTCTGTCAGCTCAGCGACAATAACGAAAACTATAAAGGAGACAAAAACTAACGCAGGTGAAGATCGGATCTTGAACAAATGCAACTTCTGAGGATCCTTGAGTCGCTTAAGAATCGATTCCACGTTTTCTATCCATTTGTCCAAAGTGGTGGATTTTATCTGAAATTTGTTTCGTCAATATAAGACATTAGAGAAATAAAAAGTCGACTTACCGCCAATTCTGAAGGCCGAGACTCGATTCCTGAGAGGTAAATGTCAGACATGTTTTCGGATGTCTCATCGATTTTCCGGAAGGTTAGAAAGCAAACCAGCTGAAATTTTAATGTTAGACTAACGATTCTTAAAGCATATTCAAAATGTTTGAAGACCTCTTCGAGCTGCGCAATGACTTGAGGAAGCGTTTCGGGACTCTCCAATATCGTCAACGCTTCTCCACCTCGGGCAACTTTGTTTGAGGAATCTAAATACTCACGTTACAAAGTTGGATAAAAATAGCAAAATAGCGTTTTGAAGTTTTTGAATCAATTTTTCTGAAATATAGTGTGCTAAAAAATTTATTTGAGTTGACCTTTTTTACGTTAACAACCAGTTGGCCGAACAAAGCCTTTTATCGACATTGCAAATTAATATTTAGAAAAGAAATTCATTTTTTCAACTCTTCTTATCGGCAAAGTTAAACAACGTTAATCCATGATTACCTTGAGGAATCACTTTGTCATCCGA
This sequence comes from Ditylenchus destructor, assembly GCA_022814885.1. NCBI lineage: Eukaryota > Metazoa > Nematoda > Chromadorea > Rhabditida > Anguinidae > Ditylenchus > Ditylenchus destructor. The sequence continues at coordinate 19,904 of JAKKPZ010000558.1, read as the reverse complement.
TACGTCAATGTCGCCCGATTGGTCCAAACTCACTACCACATTCTCTTCATCTCCAAAATCGATATCGTCACCGAAGTCGATTTCATCGTCCACAGCCTATAAGAACAGCAAATAATTGATAAAATTTCCGAAAAACACAGAACAATATTACCATGCAGAACTTTCAAGTTTTTTTAAGTTTCAGAACAATCAAACAATTCGACAATAATCCAGCTTCGCAATAAATTATTACGTATCTACCTCAACAAATCCTCTCACATAGTAACTCTAAATCCTTTACAATATTCGTATAAACCAATGTTCAATAAAAGAAGTGGTGATAAACAAGCGCTCGGTGCATTTTTCACGAAATTTTTTATATTCTCATTTAGAAAGGTAAATCCAAGTCTAATTAACGGGTGATAACTAATTATTGGCAGTAAATATATTGTATTCAAAAATTATATTTTTGGCATAATGTTCCGATGTGTCAGTTGTGTTAGTTGTAGCAAATTTTGTCTAGTTTCCGAAAATGTATAACATGTCTGTTCGATAACTGTTTAAAATTTAAGAAGTATGGCATCGAATGAAGACACCCTCAGAATCCGAGTGTACAAGGTTTGGACAGGTGTGTCTGCAGAAATCTTCAAATTTTTTTTTGTTAACATGATTTCTGCCTTGAAAACTTTTATACGCAGATGAAACTAGACAAACTTGAAAAATGTCGATTTTGGAGAAAATCGGTATTCTTGGGCTGACATTTGACTGCAGATAACTCTAAAATCCACAAAACCCGGCTAAATAATGTCTGGTTTTCGATATAATGTTCAAAATTTTGTCTATTTTGATTTGCGTATAAGATTGTGCAAGAAGACTATCAATTTTATGAAAATTTTGATAATTTCTGCAGACACACCTGGTCAAAAATTTTTGATCTCGACCTAAAATTTAAAACCCGAATTTTTGGCATTCCAGGGGAGTATCGGATAAATACTCATGCTAGAATCCTGGACAAGGCTCTCGGCTGTATTACTGTTTTTACAGCTCCGCCGGAGCTCTAATTTTGGCGGAGTTCGCATTATGTCAAGTCGAGGTGTAAAATTTTCGGAATGGAACTTGTACACTCGGATTCTGAGGGTGTCTTCATTCGATGCCATACTTCTTAAATTTTAAACAGTTATCGAACAGACATGTTATACATTTTCGGAAACTAGACAAAATTTGCTACAACTAACACAACTGACACATCGGAACATTATGCCAAAAATATAATTTTTGAATACAATATATTTACTGCCAATAATTAGTTATCACCCGTTAACATGCTAATTCTTTTAGCTCACACTAAAAATTCAGCTCTGGGTAATCTTCTTCACAAAAACGCTATACTGTCTGGAGTATTTTGGGAAATATTTTTAGAATGCTTAGCAAGCTTCGGAAACTATTCATCGATTCAGATATCGACTATTTGGAAACCAAGCTGAAGAAGTGATAAAACGATACTAAAAAACTGGCTTTATTCCGAGTCCAACATTTTCAAGGCAAATTTTTGGTTTTGTAGTGGCAAAAAAACGAGCTTTTAGATAAATCACCTGCTGAGCTGACCCTTCGTTGTCCTCCAAAACTGGTTTCTCGATTTTCTCCGGAGTGTGCCCATATTTCCACTCGTACACGGTCATATCATTGGGAAATCGAGTGATTAAGAGCCGTAACAATGGCAGCATTTGATCCGACATTTCGTTCTCTTTGCCTCTAAAATTATAGTCATTTGAAATTTTAAACCATAATATAAACAGTCTGTAGAATTAGGTTTCTGTCAAAATTTAGACTCAAGCTTAAATTTATGAAATCCAAATTCGGCTCCAAATTGAGCTATAGATTCAAATGTAAATATGAGCTTAGATTTTATCTGAAATGGAAACTGATGACTTTTCAGGGCTCAAATTTTCATCTCAGACTTAGGAATAAACTCAAATTTAGTGGAATCATTTAACTTAATGCTTATCAGGCCTTAGTATATTTGTTCAGTTAGAGCTTAAGGAAAAACTCATTATAGTGGAATATTAAGCTTAAGCTTGTATTGTTAGTGAGCCTTCTTAAGAGTGAAGGCTCACATAATCTGACATCTGAACTATGCTAGAATGTTCTCAGCAATGTTATAGAAAATAGAAGATTAATAATTTTCTAGAAACACATATTATACGAGAAATCCCGTTAGAGTTACGGAACCCCGAGAGAAGCGAAATTGTGACTTCCGAAATGATACTAGAATTATATGTCCAAAAATTACCTGATATAATCCCGAAACTTTCCATAGTAATCCATAGCTTCGTTCAGTCCCGCCACATCTTTGTAGATTTCCTTCAAAAATTCTGGCAAGTCCACAGCCAATTGCAACAATTCTTTCCGATAATTTTTGCCCTCAATGCCCAATTTGGTCAGCTCCTTCTCGTACTCTCTTCGGCCATCAACCGATTGTTTCAAATAGTCTTGCTCTTTGCGCTCGGCTTCCTGAAAATAAAAATGTCATCAAAGCAGATTTAGAGTAACGGTAAAATGTTTACGGTCTCTCCGTTTTCCGCTTTGGTGATTTGTCTGCGCAAAGCTGGGACGTCGTATTGGATCAGGCGTTGGAGAATTTGAGCCGCTTCCGCCAAATATGCGTTATCTTTTGTGTACAGGCTAACAATTTCCTGAAAAGCAGGAACATAAATTATAACAACAAAATAACAAATGCCCAGGATGCTAAAAATATTAGCTCTAAAATCGTAGGAACTTGACGAGATTTTCGTCATGTCGTTAAAATGGAAAGGCAATAGAATAAAGATTTTTAGGACAAAAAATACGATCCTAGCAATTTTCTCTAAAAATGGTATGATTCTGGCTAAGAAAATTCTCGAAAATGTAATTTAAGCTTTTTATAGATTAGCGTAAAGTCAGTGGAAAATTCAGTCCCCATTCCGAAAATTTGTCCAATGGAAATCAGAAACTACTTTATATGGAAATATTTTGGGCAATTTTTCATTTTTACAAATAAATGTCACAGACTTACCTTCCAATCTTTCATTCTCTGTGATGAGTAAAATCCAAACATATTCTTGGAGTCTTTCTCAGTTTCTTTCAGAATTTCCACAATCTCGACGCAATGAAAGTAGTTTATGTCTGAAAACAAATGTGTAATGTCGAAATTCTTTAAAGTTAATTTAAACTCTTGTATTAATAATGAAATGTGAGAAAATGTAATGTTAAGATTCCAAACTATAAATTGTTTGTTGATAATAGTAATTTTGCTTATTTACCTACTAATAAATTATTAACCTAATAATAGTATTTTGGGTCTTTTTACGAAAGAATGACTACAAAGAATGATGATATGTTTAAGAATTATAATGAAGTATATTTTGTTTTAAAACCTAACTGACCGTTTCGACCCTAAGTCCATACGGTTAGTACTAATTTTGATACTACGTTGGTCGGGTCATCATCAGTAGATCCCAACGCAGTTGAAGTTTTAGATCAAATTTAAATATACTTTCAATAGAAATTAGGTCGTAATTACAGTAAAAATATTTTAATGATATTTTAACAAGGTTAAACTTAGCATTTTCAGTGTAAAAATATTTTGGGTACCAATTTTAGTTTCAGTTAAAATCTTTTATAGTAAGGACTGATTGTGTCCGTCCCTTTTTTGGGAAACCACGATGCGGTTGTCATACAGAGGCGTGTAATAGCCCATTTTGTAGCTCTGGTGAAGTTAGTAACGAATCCGAAAAAACTTTTTGGCTAGCCATAGAAAAAGTGGCTTTTTGGGCTTTTTGGCCAAAAAAGTTGCAAAAACGACATTTTTTGTAAGGCCCCGGATTACAGCTCCTTGGGCCGAAGGCCCGAGGATCAAGGGCTGACACACACCGTTGCCAAAGGCCCCGGTGCCTTCGGCACCGGACTTACAGCTAGTATTACAGACTTATTAGTTGGTTTTAATCAGGAATTAGCATGGAATAAAATTATTCAACGCAAAAAATCAACGATTCTTTTGTTACCTAAGAATCGGTATTGCTGCAAATTTTCGGCATACTTGCTCTTTTAAAACCCAAAACTGTGTAATACGCATATGGCATTTCAAACAGAAGTAAATTTTAATACTCTAGTTAAAAACAACGTCAGAACTAAAGTGAGAAGCACTGAGCGCTCAAAGCGGTGATTTTGAACTTTTCACATAGTGTGTTCGGTTAAAGTGCATTTGACTTGTCGCTTTTCTTAAGCCCAGATTTAGTTTCTTTCCTATAATATTGCACTGGACTTCTATTTTATATACCACCAAAGATATTCATCGTATTGGGTTACACAGACACCAAAAATTAGTTGAAAAAGCAAAATCTTTCGCACCAAAAATCAATTCTTTTCAGCCAAAAAACTTAATCCAATCTAATCCACTTACATGATCCCTTGAGCAGTGCCACAATGCTATCGTTCTCGGGCATGTCTTTGATGGCCTCGCCGACTTTCGCTCTTATCGGCTCGATTGCTCGCTGCCAATCCTTTTTGCAATGACGCCGCGATATTAGCCAGTCTGAAACGTATTGTTAACTAAAAAATCAATGTATAATAAAGAAACTTGCCCAACAGTTTGTTGCTATGAATATCGATCGGAAGATTATCCATTTCGCAGCACTAATGAGAAGCAAAGTTAAGAATATCCAAGAAACTCTGCAGCAGTAAATTCCGAAGATGTGGAAGCTGAAGAAATTATGGTTTGAAATTTTGGTATGCAAGCGTTGCTTTGGCGTTGTGCAACACAAAATGCGCAGAGTAATTCTGTGGAAGAGCTGAGGTCGCATTTCCGGGATAAGGACACTTGGGGGGAGTTACACTTAGGGGGGGAAAGTTGGGGGGGATCACTTAGGGGGGAGTTACACTTGGGGGGAGTTAGGGTTGGGGGGTTTTACCCAAAACCCCCCAAGTGTAAAACCCAAGCATTTCCCTGTCAAAGTCCTCAAGCATAAAATTGGATAGCAATGCATCAAAACAAGGTGAAAAGTGAACAAATCTTCTTTTGCTGGTTTTTCTGACTAGGCTAATTCATTCTGATTCAATCTCGAGAAATGATTTTGAGAGCTGCTTTAAAAGCCATAACTCTTTAAAGGCCAAAAATTTAAGTCGGATCCTTGATGATTCGAAACTCAAGTTTTGTAACGATTGTAGTGTGAAAATTATTAATAGCATGCTATAGTTCATACACTCTTCTGAGTTCACCTCCGAACGAATACAAGTTATGAGATTGTTATAGACAGCATTAATATTCAGCAATGTGAAAAGTGCCATAAACTTTATTGGTCAATACAGTCAAAATAATTACGAGAGAATGTCAAACATTGCACAATTCAACAAAAGTCAACATTACGGCTGAAAGACTTCGATCAGAAGTTGTAAGGTCCGCTCGGTGCGCTCAAGTTCATCGGGGTGTCCTGCGTCGGTTCCAGATTTTCGCCCTCATCCTCTTCATCGTTGAAGAACTCGTCCACAATCTGGAATCATAAGAATAGAAAATATGGAGCAAAAATAAATCCGCATAGAATATTCAAATTGGCGTATTTTTATTTTTCAGAATTTATTGATGATTCATATAAAGGCGAAAATGTCGTAGAAAGGAATGAAATACACTGATTTTGTCCCATAACGCTTTGGCGCTACCGTAGTTCTCTTCGTGTCCAACGAAGAGAAAGGGAAGAGACCAGAGACAACTAGAGCGTTTTCCCTTCTTTTATTTTGCAGCCGCCTTGCAGAAGCCAGCCAGCCGCCATCTTTGAAAGATGGCGGCTGGCTGATGCAGCTTCATGCTCACCACTTTTTATTCCTTTCTACGACATTTTCGCCTTTAGGCGCGTAATATACCAAATTGCTCCCTAGATACGTGAGAACTTTGGGTATATTACATGCCTGTATGAAAAATCAAATTCTGAAAACTTCACATTTGATTATTCACGGCAGATTTATTTTTCATAATAAAGAATCAAACCTTGAAGGCCATGTCGTAAATTCTCTGCGACTCGTGGCGCTGCAGTGTTTCCAAATAGTCCAGTCCATTGCACTCTTCCACGGTGATTTTGACCTTCTCCAAATTCATAGGATCGCTAAATGAGAATCAGGTTAGTCAATGATATTTGTATGTCCTATATTTCATACCGTGACATATGCCAAAATTGGTAAAGCGGGATAATGTCGAATATTACTTACGTAATATTCGTAAATCTTGAGGCAATATGATTGACTAGACAAATTTTTAAACATATAAGTGGGCTAAATTCTAAGTCTAAACTTAGCTTCTTCCAACCACTAACAAGCTTATAAGTGTAACTGCAGTACTTGAAAATGTATGATTTGGATATAACTCTGTGCCATCCAGTGCTTGCACAAGCACAAGGATTTTTATCGAAAACAGTTTTAGCACTTTACTTTAATAATCGTACCTTTCCTAGTGGCCTTAAATTATCGCGATAAACATTTTTGCACTGTAACATCCAAAAACAACAAGCTTAAAAACTCACTTATTGGCCACAGTTGTCAAGACGACGTAGAGCGCATCCACCATGTTCGATATAAGCTCGTTGTTCTTCACATTCAAGCAGTGGCAAATAGCCTCGACACAGCCCTCGGTACGAGTCAGGTGAAATATTTGCTCGACGGAGCCACCGTGCGCGATATTGGCTATTGCCCAGCCGGCTTCGTATTGTGAGCGATGGTCACCCTGAAACAACAGGTATCAAAGAAATCAGCGAAAAGTGAAAACTTACATTTTTCAGGACGCTTAGCAAAAGCGGCAATAAACCGGCGTCTATCACTTCTTCCTGAAAGGTATATATTATTTGTTGACATGAAAGGTGACAAAAGGGAATCCCAGTTCACTTAAAGATGGGAACACAGGATCACGTTTATCTAAAATCTAACTATGTTTGTGGAACATCATTGCTCAAGTGATCAGCTTTCCGCAAAGGGAAGTAGGAACACTGCATCACAGTATTAGGTCAGAACTTAGCTCAGGTTTAAGATGAAGCACTTGAATGAAGCACACTAACCTACTTCTACTAAAGTAAACGTCGTCCGACCAATGCTAAGCTTGAATGAGGCGCTTAGATATATTAAGCATGTAGGGAATCCTATATTGTAGGGTTAAGCCTTAGCTAAAGTTTGAACAAAGCTATGAAAATTTTTTTGGAAGTCGATCTCAAATCTGCTTGTGATAATTTCCCTCAAAGTGCAAACGTAAATTAAAGCTTACGATTTGGGAGTTAGTTCCAGCCAGAACATTCGATACGAGCCAGCAGCTTTCTTTCACGATTGATATGGTATTTCGTTGCAAGAGTTGCGGGACCACGTGTTTGAGCACACCGCTGTCGCATACCACCTGAAATTATAAAACAATTAGACGCTATTTCTGAGTTTGGATTTCTGGACATTAGGACATCATAGTTAATACATCTAATGCAGATTTTCAGAGTAAATTCAATTTTGTAAATTTGTATTCTTAAAAGTGCTGCCTACGAAATCCCAAAACTAGGTAATCCAAAAATCGGCCAAATGCCCAGTTTTCAATGTACTTTGGGAGACCTATATATAGATGACGTCCAATTCCTCATTGAGATTTTCATGTGATGGGAATAGGAATTTTAGGTAAGGATTGACAAAATTTGAGAGCTATACTTGCAATGCATCTCTACTAGTTTTTTGAAAAGGGATCACTGTTTGAAGAGGGACCTTTATCAACGTTAATAATGGCATAAAAATATCACACAAAAGATTAGAAATTCCCTTTTTCTTCTTCCTCAAATCATTCTCATAGAAAGCTTACCTGAGTTAGTTCGTCGTTTCCAGTTGCAAAGTTGCCGAGGACACGCAGCGCTGGAGCTATCAAGCTGTCCTGATTCGTTGAGACGAAACGAACTACGTCCGGAATGACCTCGTTCTGGTAAGCCATCTGGATGTTCTCGTCCGCTCCATCGGTCATGTATGAGAGAGCCCAGCACGCGTCCTGGTTTGTTTGGCGGTCCGGATATTTCATCAGCTTTGCAATTCTAAACATAATCACATAATATAACATGATAAAAAAAATACAAAAACTCACCCAGGCACGACTTCTCTGAGCACAGTGTGTCGGATTTGAGGAGTCTGAATACAAATATGAGTGGCATTTCCAGACAGATATTCGATTCATTTTTCAACTTTTACTGAAAGTAAATTCTACTTGAATAATTGTGCGCAAATTTTTAGCATATTGTGAAATTTCCATTTGTGACCTAATTTCCTGAGAGGAGCCATGGCTAATTTTTGCTAGCAGGTGGAAATTTACGGAGGCTATTGTAAGCAAATTTAAATAAAAATGCAAACTAACCTTGTGACGGACGAGGTTGGAGTAAGTCCACGCCACCACTCGAACTAGCTGATCATTCAGGTCTGGCAACAAATCCACAAGTCGATTCAAAGTGGACACCAAACCTAAAAGAAAAGCAGTTAAAAGACGACAGGAAAATTAACAGTAATAACATTGTGAGCATTCATGTTTAGTTACTAGGGTACATTTTAGCTGAAAGCCAAACACATCTTTAAAAGATCATAAAATGGCGTAGAAAAGAGTTGGTCAGGGCAAATGGCGATTTGAATTTGCGCCAAAACATAATTGCATTCCAAAGAGGTTAAAAGGGCCGCTGAAAATTTTTAATGAGGGGGATTACTGTGCAGGGGTCTCCTATAGAGATTGTTAAAAAATTTGAGTGGGGCCTTATTAGAGTAAAAATTTTCACAGTCAACAATTTTCCCTATTAGAGGAGGCTCTTTTCCTGATGCTGAACAGAGCCTCCTCTAATAGAAAAAAGTGTTTACTGTGAAAATTTTTACTCTAATAAGGCCCCACTCAAATTTTTTTAACAATCTCTATAGGAGACCTCTGCCGAGTAATCCCCCTCATTAAAAATTTTCAGCGGCCCCTTTTAACCCCTTTGGCATGCAATTATGTTTTGGCGCAAATTCAAATCGCCATTTGCCCTGATCGAACTCTTTTCTACGCCATTTTATGACTATTAGCACCAAAGAAGACATTCTAAACATGCATCATTTCAATAAATTATCCTGAGGCCGCTCGAAGAGCGCCGGAAAGGACTAATGATCTATCAAATATTTTAACAGATCTCAACTTAATGAACCCTCTACGAAGTAGCTCATTTTGTGGAGAAATTCAGGTGCAATGTACCCAAAAATGTAGCTATATGATTTTCCTACAGTAATGACATCTGAACCAACTCTTTAAACGTACCGTTTTCGATCATGTGATCGCGGAGCTCAGTTGAGTCGCCGACAATGTTCGCGATAGCCCAGATTGCCTGAAATTAAAATATTGAACTATTTTAAAATACCAGTAGAATTACCTGTTCTGCCAGCTTTAGCGAAGGAGAAGCCGCTAGCTGCAACAACGGTTGGGTCGCACCTGCTTTGACTACAGCCAACGTCTGCGCGCTGGTGCCTGACACGATGTTGGTTAATGCCCAGGCACACTCGAATTGCACTTTTTCGTCCTGAAAATGAGACAGGAAAATTGGTCAAGTTTATAGTTTCATTTCTCATACTATAAACTGTAGAGTTTGCATATACAAATTCTCAAGAAGTACCAAACATTTTGACTAATCCTAAATAACAAGCTCATTGCAATAACAGAATTAAAATTACCTCAACGTCCAATCCTTTGACGAGCGCGACGACTAATCCCGAGTCCACCATTTCCTGGACTGGCGGCTCTTTGCTACGAGACAGTATACGACGGATGCCTTCAAACACCTGCTGCAGTTGCACTATGGAAGGGTTGTTGGTCAAAATCTGAATGGATTCCTGGATTACGACCGCAGGCGCTTTCATAGGCGACGTAGCTTCAGAACTCGCAGTTTCTGAAATAAACAAAAGGATAAAAGTGCAAGTAAATAATAATTTTGCAAGTAAATAATAATATTTTTCTACTAGATTTTCTGGTACTGATTTTCTCTACATACTCCTACAGGCGCTATAGGAAAGCGATTTCTTACTTCTTTTTGTTCGAATGATCACCCGAGTTATAGACTTGGCCATGGTAAGGCGGCCTATAAAATACATTCCCTATAAAATGCTACTTTTTTGCAAATGGATATATGCAATGTTTTCGCCCTATTATTATATCTTCTTTGGGTATCTTAATTTTACCCTTCTGTCCGATAAATATATAATTTTTAGCCTGAAGAATTGTTTGCGTACATCTCAGACACCTATGGACGCGTTTAGGAAAATGTTAAAACATCTCTGAAACCCATGACAAGAGTTCCGGCGAGCCGAGCGCAAACCAGACTCCGGTGACCATTGCAGCTAACGTGGATAATGGACAAAAGCGTAACGAGAAAAGACAGGTAAAAAGTTTTAACATTCGATCTGACACTCTAGTAAGAGTAAAATAGTGTCAGATAGGTTCTCAAAATACCCCTTAAGGGTGATAAAACTTGTTAATCTACTGATGAGACTCAACCTTCGTGGTATTAGGATAGTTCTAACCGTCTAGGTTCAGAGTCGAAACGGTTAGATAATCATTAACTTTTTACATCACTCTTTCGTACTCTCCCAAAATAGTTACATAATCCTTATAATAAGTTAGTGACGTCTTTGTCTGTCATTCGCATGAGCGATGCGAATGACACACACACTCCTAAGTTCATTCTTAGGGGTGCTTATTTCCAAAATGTACCTATTTTAGGGTACTTTTTAGCGGGGAATTCGAATTTGAGGTCAAAATTTAGCTAAATATAGACAAAATTTAGACAAAATATAGACTAAATTTTGCCCCAAGCATATTTTTGTCATTCTGTCCCGGTTTTTTGAGGGGCCAGACAGAATTTTTGTCATTCTGTCCCGGTTTTTTGAGGGGCCAGACCCAATTTTTGTCATTCTGTCCCGGTTTTTTGAGGGGCCAGACCCAATTTTTGTCATTCTGTCCCGGTTTTTTGAGGGGCCGGACCCAATTTTTGTCATTCTGTCCCGGTTTTTTGAGGGGCCAGACAGAATTTTTGTCATTCTGTCCCGGTTTTTTGAGGGGCCAGACCCAATTTTTGTCATTCTGTCCCGGTTTTTTGAGGGGCCGGACCCAATTTTTGTCATTCTGTCCCGGTTTTTAGAGGGGCCGGACCCAATTTTTGTCATTCTGTCCCGGTTTTTTGAGGGGCCAGACCCAATTTTTGTCATTCTGTCCCGGTTTTTTGAGGGGCCAGACCCAATTTTTGTCATTCTGTCCCGGTTTTTTGAGGGGCCAGACCCAATTTTTGTCATTCTGTCCCGGTTTTTTGAGGGGCCGGACCCAATTTTTGTCATTCTGTCCCGGTTTTTTGAGGGGCCGGACCCAATTTTTGTCATTCTGTCCCGGTTTTTTGAGGGGCCAGACCCAATTTTTGTCATTCTGTCCCGGTTTTTTGAGGGGCCGGACCCAATTTTTGTCATTCTGTCCCGGTTTTTTGAGGGGCCAGACCCAATTTTTGTCATTCTGTCCCGGTTTTTTGAGGGGCCAGACCCAATTTTTGTCATTCTGTCCCGGTTTTTTGAGGGGCCAGACCCAATTTTTGTCATTCTGTCCCGGTTTTTTGAGGGGCCAGACAGAATTTTTGTCATTCTGTCCCGGTTTTTTGAGGGGCCAGACATAATTTTTGTCATTCTGTCCCGGTTTTTTGAGGGGCCAGACCCAATTTTTGTCATTCTGTCCCGGTTTTTTGAGGGGCCAGACCCAATTTTTGTCCTTCCGTTACGGTTTTTGAGGTGCCAGACCCAATTTTTGTCATTCTGTCCCGGTTTTTTGAGGGGCCAGACCCAATTTTTGTCATTCTGTCCCGGTTTTTTGAGGGGCCAGACCCAATTTTTGTCATTCTGTCCCGGTTTTTTGAGGGGCCAGACCCAATTTTTGTCATTCTGTCCCGGTTTTTTGAGGGGCCAGACCCAATTTTTGTCATTCTGTCCCGGTTTTTTGAGGGGCCAGACCCAATTTTTGTCATTCTGTCCCGGTTTTTTGAGGGGCCAGACCCAATTTTTGTCATTCTGTCCCGGTTTTTTGAGGGGCCAGACCCAATTTTTGTCATTCTGTCCCGGTTTTTAGAGGGGCCGGACCCAATTTTTGTCATTCTGTCCCGGTTTTTTGAGGGGCCAGACCCAATTTTTGTCATTCTGTCCCGGTTTTTTGAGGGGCCAGACCCAATTTTTGTCATTCTGTCCCGGTTTTTTGAGGGGCCAGACCCAATTTTTGTCATTCTGTCCCGGTTTTTTGAGGGGCCAGACCCAATTTTTGTCATTCTGTCCCGGTTTTTTGAGGGGCCAGACCCAATTTTTGTCATTCTGTCCCGGTTTTTTGAGGGGCCAGACCCAATTTTTGTCATTCTGTCCCGGTTTTTTGAGGGGCCAGACCCAATTTTTGTCATTCTGTCCCGGTTTTTTGAGGGGCCAGACCCAATTTTTGTCATTCTGTCCCGGTTTTTTGAGGGGCCAGACCCAATTTTTGTCATTCTGTCCCGGTTTTTTGAGGGGCCAGACCCAATTTTTGTCATTCTGTCCCGGTTTTTTGAGGGGCCAGACCCAATTTTTGTCATTCTGTCCCGGTTTTTTGAGGGGCCAGACCCAATTTTTGTCATTCTGTCCCGGTTTTTTGAGGGGCCAGACCCAATTTTTGTCATTCTGTCCCGGTTTTTTGAGGGGCCAGACCCAATTTTTGTCATTCTGTCCCGGTTTTTTGAGGGGCCAGACCCAATTTTTGTCATTCTGTCCCGGTTTTTTGAGGGGCCAGACCCAATTTTTGTCATTCTGTCCCGGTTTTTTGAGGGGCCAGACCCAATTTTTGTCATTCTGTCCCGGTTTTTTGAGGGGCCAGACCCAATTTTTGTCATTCTGTCCCGGTTTTTTGAGGGGCCAGACCCAATTTTTGTCATTCTGTCCCGGTTTTTTGAGGGGCCAGACCCAATTTTTGTCATTCTGTCCCGGTTTTTTGAGGGGCCAGACCCAATTTTTGTCATTCTGTCCCGGTTTTTTGAGGGGCCAGACCCAATTTTTGTCATTCTGTCCCGGTTTTTTGAGGGCCAGACCCAATTTTTGTCATTCTGTCCCGGTTTTTTGAGGGGCCAGACCCAATTTTTGTCATTCTGTCCCGGTTTTTTGAGGGGCCAGACCCAATTTTTGTCATTCTGTCCCGGTTTTTTGAGGGCCAGACCCAATTTTTGTCATTCTGTCCCGGTTTTTTGAGGGGCCAGACCCAATTTTTGTCATTCTGTCCCGGTTTTTTGATGTCCCCGAAAAAATCTGTCCGTTACCAATTTGTAACCGAAATTAAGGGATCAAAGATCAAATTTCGGTCAAGTATTTTGTCCCCGAAAAAATCTGTCCGTTACCAATTTGTAACCGAAATTAAGGGATCAAAGATCAAATTTCGGTCAAGTATTTTGTCCCCGAAAAAATCTGTCCGTTACCAATTTGTAACCGAAATTAAGGGATCAAAGATCAGAGAGACTGAGCCAAACTTTAGACTGAGCAAACTCAGACTGAACCAAACTTTAGACTGAGCCAAACTTTAGACTGAGCCAAACTTTAGACTGAGCCAAACTTTAGACTGAGCCAAACTTAGACTGAGCAAACTCAGACTGAACCAAACTCAGACTGAGTCTGAGTTTGCGAGCCACCGCAGGTGGCGAGCCAGTCCTGTGGTCGGGCGCGGAGAGCCCGACCTTCCCCCTTGGAATATGAGTGAAGTTAGAACAGAAAAGGCATACTGATATAGAAAAGGCATACTGATATAGAAAAGGCATACTGATATAGAAAAGGCATACTGATATAGAAAGGGCATACTGATATAGAAAGGGCATACTGATATAGACTCCCCGCGCGCTAGCGCGCTAGTACAAAAATATATTAGTACTGACCCATCTGTGGGCTAATAACCATTGGGCATGAAACGATAAGATCCTCGACATTTTAGATTATCGATATGAATTTTAGACGTAAAATCTTACCAATGCCCTCAAGAGCTGTGTCGGAAGTAAACGACGAATCCGAGTCTTCCCCCAAGGTCAAGTTGCGGCGTTTCCTAAAAACATAAAATAAGATCCGTATAAAAATAGCATAAAAACTTGCATCATCTCATCGTTGCGCTTTTGTCGTCGCAATTCAATGGAGCAGTCGGTGCGGCGTCTACGAGCATCCTGAAGCAGATTCCTATTAGTTTTTGAGGTAATTTCCAACTAATTCCAGATAAAACGCTTTAGAATTATTTCTTAAAAGACAATCGACCTTTGTGGCTTTCAATGGAGTAAAATATACAAAATATTAATTGATAAACACAACAAAACATACCTGAACATCGGTTTTGCCCACATTCTTGTACAACTTTGTGCGGTCCCCTTTTTCTCCGGTGTTCGTTTTATCAGACAGAGACATTTTTCACGGTTTCTTGAGCTAAATATGAGTAAATTATTATTATTGCGATGATAGTAATGAAAGAAATTTCGTTCAAATCAAATACAGTACGAAACAAAAATTGGTATCGCGAAGATCTCGAGTTAACATTTAAATTTTAATATAAAATTTCAGTAGGAAGTAAAGTGTAGCCTATGTTAACTTCTTATAATAACGGGGTGGTTGTATGATTTAGGGACAGACAAGATCTAGAATAATTTGGAACATTCCTTTCTTACGGTATGTTTGACCTATAACTGAGAGTAGTGCCATAGGGGACATAAAAGAGCATGAACTCGAGGCAGGTGCTATGGGTTGGTGAGAGTCAGATGAATAATTCTAGAAAATTTCGGAATAGAAAGAAAATTTTAGGGCCAGAAAGCATTTCAAAGGTTTATTTCCTACGGTAGGATTTAGGACCAGACAGGATTTTGTATAGAAAAATCTAGAACATTTTGGAAGCTCTCTTTTCATATGGTACTTTCAATTTGTAGTTGCTGGAATGATTAGTTTGGGATTCTGATTAGAAGTGTTAGAAATTCTGATTTCGTTCAGCTGTCAATACAAATGGGAGATTGGAACTATGAGAAGAGACTGAACTAAATGGGCAATCGTTTGATTGAGACAGCTCAATGAATCTAGAATGTTTCGGAATAGAAAGGAAGGCTCGGAAGAAAATTCTAGGGGCAGACAGGTTCCAGAATCCTGTGTAAAGTTTCGTTTCCTACGATTTCTTTTAACACAAGATTTGGGGACAACTTTTTAAGACATAATTTTACTGAACAAAACCGAATCTTGAAAGATTTAAGGTATTAATGTCAGGTAGCTTCCTATTCACGAGATCCAGACACTGCCGCGACAGGCTCAGGTAAAAGAACTCTCACATCAAGAATTTTTCACCTGATACCCACGATTCTGGTTCTTTTATCGAGTTTCTTGAACCTCTCGATTTACAATCTCAATGCTAATGGAAACCATATGAATATCGGATAACTGTTTGAATTTTTAGATTCAATAATTGCATCCACAATAGAAAATCCCTAAAGAGAAAGGTAATCGTTTCCAAAGTCAATTTGAAGGCTCTTAAAATAAATTAGAGAAGAAATTGAGATGCAAACGAACATTATTATTAAAACTATACTGAAAGCGATTTGATGAAATCACAAGAGGAAAACCAATTTAGAATTTCATGGAAAGTTTAAATCACCCTTTTTCGCTTCGCTCTGGGACACACGCTGCAATACGATATCGTTCAAATTGGAGTTTACACAGAGAATCTGTTTGAAAGACTTTTCAAAATAGAGAGAAGATTAATAAAATGACAAGGCCATAAGATTTGGTGACACGCCAAAGGCAAGATAAAAGTGTCAAATCAATGACGCAATGCGTCGAGATCTGCACGCGGAGTCGTTTACAGGAGAACGTGAACAGTGGATCTGTTTAATTAATGATAAAAAATTATTTTGGGATTGAGAAAATTACTTTACGCGTTTTTTAACTCAGAATATTTTACACTCACACTTTCTTTAGGAAGAATTATCTTCTTTGAATACGAGAACGTAAAGAAAAGAGTAAGAAGATTTGTGAAAAATACCATTTTCCTGGAAACTTGGACAGTTATCATAACAACGTGGGTGAAAGCTCAAAGTTAGCATTGAAATGTGCCCTGTCACAAATTCAGCGCTAAAAATATTAAAGTTGGACTGTATGCTCATAGAAAAATCTGCGTTGAATAATTTCTATTGACTACTGTTCTGAAAATAAACACGGAGAGACGCAGAAAACTCACAAATTGATGACAAATGCAAATCGCGCATGCAAACCTATCAGGAATTTCATAAAAAGTTTGAATCTTACTTTTCCCTTTCGCTAGAGGACACGCCGCAATACGATATGGTTCAAATTGGAGTTTACACAGAGAATTTTTTCTAAAAGCGGAAAGAGTGAAAATTAATTCGGTGACAAATAACGCCTGGGGATTTTCGTAATCGAAAATTTTTGACGAATTTCTGCTGAAAAAATCCTTCTTTGTCAAAAACAATTTCCGATTCTTCTTTTTCTTTATTTTAAAACCGATTTATTTTACAACAAAAACGATCTACGGTGAATTAGGGTCGAAACCAAACATTATCATATGTTATAAAACTTTATTCTTACTCCTAGTTTATATTAAAAATTTTTCAAAATAAATATTAAAAATTTTAACACAAATTACTATTTTGTGGCAATGAAAAAGCTTCTGGCAAAGCAATGTATGGTATCCTTCCAATTGGATCTTACGGCACCGAGACGACATCAGTACAGTTGGGGGAATGACAGTTGGGAGGGGGGTATAGTTGGGGGATATCCAGTTGGGGGGAGACAGTTGGGGGGGGAATCGATGTCCCCCCCCAAGTGGATGTCCCCCCAACTGGATGCCTCCCCAAATGGATGTCCCCCCAACTGGGTTTACCCCCCCCCAAGTGTCCTTTTTTTAAATACGTTTTTTACCCTAAAATGCATTTTTTTGCCCCAAAAATGCGTATTTTGCCCTAAATATGCTCCTAGGCTAATTTCTGGCTCTGTATTCGATGTTTTCGTTCAAGAATATAACGGTTTGCTGCTTTTTTCCAGTTATTTGAGGCTTTATTTGGTTTTTCGCCATTTTTAGGGTTGTTCGGGAGCTTAAGCCTAAGACTAATTCCGATTGGGCCGTGCCCAGCGGGGCCCTAAGCCTAATGGCTTGTTTGGCGCCTTATAAGGGTTGTTTAGCCTAACGTAAGGGTTGTTCGGGAGCTTAAGCCTAAGATTAAGTCCCTTAGGCCCCATATTATTCGGGGGCCCCAAGCCTAATGGCTTGTTTGGCGCCTTATAAGGGTTGTTTAGCCTAACGTAAGGGTTGTTCGGGAGCTTAAGCCTAAGTACTTCGTTATGCCCTTATAAGGGTTGTTTAACCTAAAGCAAATTCCTATGGTTATCTTGGAACCATTAGAAGATGAAAATTTGAGGATGAATCAGCGGAAAGTGCAATTTTTACATGAAAAAGTCATGTAACTTGTTCGCAACATTATATTCTTGAACGAAAAGGAACGAAAACATCGAATACAGAGCCTAAAATGGCCTAAAACGCATTTTTGGGGCAAAAAAATGCATTTCAGGGTAAAAACGTTTAAAAAAAAGGACACTTGGGGGGTAAACCCAGTTGGGGGGACATCCATTTGGGGGGACATCCAGTTGGGGGGGGGGGACATCGATTCCCCCCAACTGGATGTCCCCCCAACTATACCCCCAACTGTCATTCCCCCCCCCAACTGGGTGGTAACCCACCGAGACAACTCCCACCCGACAACTCCCACCGCGACATCTCCCACTTTCAACTTTCCCTTCAGACTCTTATTAAAGTTGTGCGGTGCTAGTGAATAGGACGTATAAGTATAAGCGGACATTAAATTTTGTTTAACTATTATTTTAATAAGTTTAAACTTATTAGAAAGCAGCCAGAGATAATTCTAGTCGAAGACCAAAAATGGTTTGGCGCCGAACGGAATTGATTTGCCTAAGTTAAGCTCGAGGTCACACGCTTAAATCAGTGAGATTTTGTGAAGAGCCAACTCATATACCGTAAATCCTTCGTTCACTCTAGCCTTAAAATAAGTCCACCCCATGCAATAAAGGGACAAAAATTGTCTGACATCTACCAACTGGTACAATTCATTTTACACAGTGATTTCACTATCTAGTCATGACGTTTATTCATGCTTGGGCTACGCATGTGGGGTAAAAGTGGAGGGGAATTTATTTTTTTTCTATGGCTTTTACTGCACATAAATGCTCTCTCAATCCCCCGGCCAATCCCCGGCGGATTCACAATGAATCCCCAGAGCACAAAGCTCGGTGTGTTCTTTGGGGTGTTCTAGACAAAGGAGTTTGTTTTGAAATAACAAAAATGAATATGCCTTTGCTGAACAAAGCATTGCAGCACAGACATCAAATTTTGGTTGTGTATGCCATTGTGTATGTCGACAAAGACATGTTTTATGTCTGCTCCACAACGCTTTTTCTTCGGGGGATTGGATGAGAGAGTACAGCGCTGTGATTAAACTATAAGAAAAATGCAAAATCCCCCGGGGGATTTTGCATAGTGTCACAAAAGGCTGACTGGAACAAAGCAGACAAAGCAAACTGGTTTAAACAAACAATTTTTACAGATTTTCAATAGGCTGGAGCAGATCCATTGAAAATAATTGTCATCATTTTTCATTACATATCAGAATTGCCCCTGATTGTAGCCCCGGCTCAACAGATTGTGTTGAACACACCATCCCTAGCGAAACAATGAGATAAACTGATACGGTGGAGAAGCAAATTTTTATTATTATCATGAATCAGCATACCTCCAGTGGCTTTGTCAGTGAGACCTCTGAAAAGTTTGGCACAATATGTGTTAGACCGGAATCAGCCGAATTAGCGTATTACTATATAAAAGATGTCGATTTTACAAAAATGTTAAATGTTGCGAATACCAAACGTGTTAAAAACACTCGAAGTTTATATATTGCATTATTTTCATTGTTAACAAATAACAATAGTTAAAAATTTAATGCATGCAATATTTTAAGTGTCAATTGTAAATTTTATTAAATAAAAGTGCAAAATAAATCTTTCATGGTGTGAGATTTTAACTCACGCTGGGTTGCCCCAACCAGAAGCCACAATGTGCTAAGTAATGCTTGAGTCTTGCGCCTCAGTCCGCTCGGCCAACCAATGCACATGTTTCCTTTCATCGAAACATTCACTACTTCTCTGCACGTTCGCAATGAAAAGGAAGCCTTTTGATCTCTTCAGGAATGGATGTGAAATTGGAAGAGATGGTATAATAAAACGAGAAGTTATTATTGGATAATATCATGAGTCTTTCCTCTGGGTGTTGGTTTTTGATGAACCAGGAGCCTCGGATGCAAGATTTATCGGATTGAAATAAGAAATTCTGTGGTAGGCAATTCAGCAAAACTTTGGATTCATGCCCTAAAACCTGATACAGTCAACGCTGGGTTAAGTCGCACCCTGATTTAAGTCGCACTTTTTTTTGGAACGGCCAGAAATGTATGGAAACCCTTATAAAATTCCCTGAGTTATGTCGCACTATTAAGTCGCACCCTGCGTTAAGTCGCACCCTGCGTTAAGTCGCACCCTGCGTTAAGTCGCACCCTGCGTTAAGTCGCACCCTGCGTTAAGTCGCACCTCGCTTTCGTAATGCTCTGTGCTTTCGCAATCAGTGCTCACGCCAATGCTTCAACGCTCTCGCAATGCAATGCTCGTGCCATGGCCAGTGCTCTCGTCTCCAAGTCGCGCAATGGATCTAAAACGGGATTTCTTCATTCTCCCGAGGACGCCAGTCCAAGAGACAACCTATTTCCGCGCTTTCGTATTTCAAGGTTCGCAATGGTCTGCTCGTGCAATGCTCA
>JAKKPZ010000557.1:0-27047 GCA_022814885.1 Ditylenchus destructor | reverse complement strand
TGTCAAAAGTAAGGTTGTTGTCTAGTGATGTTTGTGAATAAGGCTGAGTAGCTTTTGACAGATTTTATTCGCAGGAAAATAATGAGCGGCAAGGTTTTAGCAAAATATAACGCAACTGAAAGTGAAATGGTTTTGAGCAAAGGAAAGGAAAGGCATTACAACATATTTCACAATCAAAACATAAGATGGAATGCATTAGAGCCTGGGAAAGTAAAGCTAATGCTAAACAGGAAGAAGCTATGCTAACAGTTTAAAGCAAAGGAAAAATATAACATTTGAAAAGTGAATGTGTTCCGCTCAAGACAAATGATTATTTGGTTCGCGGTTCGCGACACTCCCGGCTCAGAAAGTTCCATTTCGGGCGTCTGCGTCTGAATGCGTCATCGCTCGAGTCGGACATTTCGGCTTCGCTCGGATTAGGCACGGGGGCTGGCACTCTGGTTCGCACGGTTCGCGGGATCGGCTGCATCTCGATGTCTCCTGGAATTTCAGAGTTAGCTCCATCGACGTAACGACGTGGTTTACCATTAAAGATAAAAACTGGAGCTTGGCTTGCGGCACCGGCACAATGGCTCGGGTTGTGTGAGCAGTTCGAACATTGACTCTGAAAAATCAGAGGTAACCAATAGAATCGTGCGATCAGGTAAAGAGTGTAAGCACAGACCAAGGTGACGGCGGTATGCCAGGCTCGGTTGATGAGGAAGTCACGAATCACCGGCCAAAGATAGAGCTGGGCCTCGACGCCTGAGTTGTTGTTTCCTGGTTCGTTTGACACTCGGAATGAGTTTGTCATTTGGCTTCGGCTATGGAATCCTCGGAAAGCTTCGTCGACTTCTTGTGGCAGCATAAGCTGCGTGAGGTTCGTGAGGATCATATTGCCGAACATCTGCAGTGGTGGTGTAGGCGGAGCGTCTGCGGAGGTTTGGCCCAACCACATGGTTTCAATATCGGTGTCCTCGATTCTTTCCAGGCTTCCGTTGAGCTGATCAACTCGGAATAGGCTTCTTCCGAGTGGCACCAAAATCTTGCGATATCGTTGACAAGGTTTGATTGAGCTGTCCGTCACCAGGATCATTGTTTTGGGGTCTAGAAACCCGGAAACGTGTCTTCCTGGTAGAGTGATGTTGACTCTAGCGTATTTTCGGCATTGGCCATCAGGTGATGGTACAAATGTGAGTTGATCCGGTGATAGTGGTGTACACGGCCAGACTTCGAGTATATTCTCTGTGGCCCAGCGCGCTTGTATGAAGCTGGTGTTGAACATTTGCGCGCTTCTGGCTAGCGGAGTTGCGTCGTTTCCGAGAAACGAATTGATGTGTGTTTTTTCATTACACACCGTCTTCAAGGCTGTTTCGAGAGCAGCGAATTGGCTTGCGGAAAGTTGTGCGGCAAGCTGGTTTGTTTCCACTGAGCCGGCTTTGGGAGCTTCGCGCTTCGGACGTCTTTTGTCTTCGTTCTTTATGCGAATGGCATCCAGCATGTTGTCGAAGGGTATGCTCAAGACTGCGTAGTCTTGAGCTGAAGTTGTGTATAGACGCCCGCAGTCCCGAACGGCCCTTTCTCTTTTGGAGAACGATAGCACAAATTGGCGTGTTGCGTCTCGCCAAATGACTTCTTTTCCGTTCTCGTGGGCGGTTCCATTCCACTCTGCCAGTAAGATGTATGCGCAAAGGTCGTCGGCCACGGCTTTTGGATTCCATAAGACTAGCGAATCGTCATCTAGTCGACATTTTCCGTCTTCTGGCTGGCAGTGAGACAAGTCCGCAAATCCTGCCCAGACCGCTGGCGCTCCGTAGAAGTAGTTTACGTTGACTTCTGAGAGGAAGCAATTTTCGGTCGTGTTGGTTGGGTCGTCACGGAAAAGGCTTTCGAACCAACCGTAGAAGTTGGTGACGAGCGGATTCTCGGTTTGCCAAAGTTTCGTCTTAGAGGGCTTCATTTGTCCGAACTGACAGCTCTTCTTTGCGATCATTCGGCGGCACTCTTCTTCGCCAACGAACAGGCTTCGCGTTTCCTCTTTGACGATGTGGTGATGGCTGCCAACGTCTGTGAAAAAGTGGGCGAACTGATGTTCGATTTTGCAGTGGTGCGCTTCTATCGCGATGTGCTTTGTGTTTGGGCGATAAATGCGGAGCGGAAACGGCACTCCTTGGTCGAGGAGTTGCTCGCACTTCGAGGCTGATGATTTGATCCGCCAAAGCGCTCCTGGAGCTGAAGTTGGGCATATCATTGGGCTGAATCCCTGGCAGATGCTGATTGAGGCCATTATTGTGAGTGCGAAGAGGGTGGACATTCCCATCGACGATGAGCTGGAACTTCTTGGGCGATGCAGTTCGGCTATTCTTCGAACTTCCGCCGGAGTGAAGTGGACGGTGAACTCCGGTTCACTGTCTGAAGTGATGAAGTCTTCTCTTCTCTCTCTTTCGATGTTATCGTAACATGGCGGAAAGGGCGGAGGCGGAATGCCTTGGCGTATTTGCGTGTTCCAGTTTTCGTCCGCTCTTGGGAATCCGAACATTCGGGTTCCGCGTCTTCGTTCTCTTTGTCTTCGCTCTCTGCGTCTTTGCGTCCTTTGATTCCTCCTTTGGTGGAAGTTTCTTCTGTGGAGTAACCGCCAAACACGTCGGGCTTGATTCCACACGTGAGTCCAGAGCGGCATACCCATTTGGATGGACAGAAGCAGGACAATGCATGCGAGGAGTGCTGGTGTTGTGTCAGTTTTGTGGTTCTGTTTCCTTTCTGAGTTTGGTTCTGCTGCGATTCCGACAACGTTGATCAACGTTATGATGGCCAGAGCTGTCCAGTGGGATCCACGATGCGTGGCGCTCCTGCCAGAACGGTCTTCTCTGTCGGATTTGGAACGATCCGACGGTTGCTCCGGTTCTTTGCGGTCTGATCTTCGTGAACCGTGATCGTGTCGGTCATCGTTGTTGCCATCTTTCGGCGTGTCTTGGCTGGCACGTGGTAGCGGAACGTCGGGCTTCAGGGGAATGTGAATTCCAGTGATTCCTTCGATGCGGTCGCGCATTTCGATGATACCAGCTTTTGTTGGGATTCCGTCTGCAGAAAGGAGTGCAGGCACGTTCTTCTCACTGGTGAGGGTAGGCAGCGGAACATATTCGACGCGGCCAAGAACGTTTTGGGCACCTGGAGTGGTTGCGTGATTGAGTATAGTTTGCACGAAGTCATGGAAGTAACCTTTCCAGAGTGCAGCTTCTGAGTGGACGTAGGGTGTCTGGATGAGCACGATACGAGCATGTTCCCAGCGTTGCATGATTTGACATATGCGCTTCGTGTCTTCAAGAATTTGACTGGGCGCTTGGTGGGCGATGAGCGCATCCCGTCCGGTTAGAATGAACACAGCTTCGACTTTGTCGGCGAGGAACGCGTTCTCGGCTTCTTCAATGAGGCCCGCTGGGTCGCTTCGTGCGATTAAGGAGCCAAGTGTGGCAGCTGACTTCAAAGCTTCGGCTACCGCGTCCCCGAAAAAGACGAATGGGCTATGGTGGCGGCGCTTCCCGTTGTGGTGCAGGTGAAAGCGAAGTGTATTGAGTTTGGAGGCCATAACTTCTGGCAGGTGTCGAACGGCTGGGCCAAGTCCTGGATCGTCCTGCAGGTAGGGTCGAAGGAGGACAGGTGCTGCGCATCGGTAAAGCACGGGGGCATATGGGCGCGAGTTGGCCGTTGCTGCTGCGAGCCGACAATGTCTCAATCGGAGGTTGATGGCAGTGTTGATTTCGGATTTCGTCCATACTCCGATGCGGTCTTTGCGTATCTTCGACATATGTTTGAAGAAGTATTCCATGGCTCCCTGGTGGATGTGCGGGAGCGGAATTTTGGCGAGGTCCTTCAAGAAGCTGAGAATGGCTTCTTGGTTCCCGCGGCCTACTCCATAAACGGCGAGGATGATTTGGATTAATGTCGGGAACAGCAGTTGGTGGACTTCGCTGAAGGTGGAGTCGTGGACCTGTAGTTCGCGCGAAATGGTCAGTGTGCTGATCGGATGACAATGCGTGTGGCCCTCTGCGCCCGGCTGGCAAGGTTTGTGCAATTCCCAACCGGTGTGGGTTAGGTCATCGATGACCACTCTTCCGTGGTGAGGGTTCGGAGCATCGGTGGCGACCGAGCGTACGCCCTGCTGAATGGTGACTTGGAGTCCGGAACGCGAGACTTCAGGTTCGGACCGGCGGGACGAGGTCGGTTGTTGTCCGTCTCTTATTTCACGGCCGCCTCGTCGTGGGCGTTCAGCTGGCGCTTCTCTAGTTCGGCTTCGGGACCGTTGTGAAGAACGGTGGCGATCGGTGTGGGACTTCTCAGACCGCTGCGAAGAGCGGTGGTGTTCGTGTTGAGATTTCTCAGACCGTTGCGAAGAACGGTGGCGATCGCTTGGGAACTTCTCAGACCGCTGCGAAGAGCGGTGGTGTTCATGTTGAGTCTTCTCAGACCGTTGCGAAGAACGGTGGCGATCGCTTGGGAACTTTTCAGATTGCTGCGAAGCGCGATGGTCTGCATGAGTTCGTTTGGATGGCCGAGAATCCTCTTGTGAGTTGTGAGCCCGCTTGTGTGAGCGGCTGTCTCCAGAGCGGTTGGAGCGATGCGGGTCCAAGCTCGGATCGGGTCTGCGTTTGGGCGATGGTGGCCGAACTTTGGGGTGCTCGACACTGGGCTTTGATGAGCGGTGCTTGGATCGAGAGCGACGCGTAGGTGAGCGGGAGCGACGTTTGTTGGCCTGAGTCTTCTGAGCCTCTTCTTCAGTCTGAACTGAGATCGAGCAGGTGGTCGTTCCAGTTGGTTTGACCGCAGTGGGTTCTGGACTGGCGCCGGTGTCATCTATGATCAACCGATCTTCCTCGGAGGGTCCTAGTTCGGTGTCGTCGATGGGCTCATCGACTTCAATGACTTGTCCACTGCCCGGAGCGAAATCTGGGTCGTATGCGAAGGGAGTGAAGTGACCTGGTTGGTCGTTGTCTTCGAATTGGTCGAGAGTGACCATTTTGATGCCCTCTCCCATGTGATGGAGCGCAGGTTGGAGTTGACTGGGCCATTTATCCCTGGATTTCAGGTGCTTTGTGGCAGGCGCTGTGGGCATTGGTTCTGGTTCGTCGAGGATGGCTTGCTCATTTATTTGCTCCAAAGGCATCTCTGGTTCGTCGGCATGTCGCTCAAGTGGATCCATGTCTAAAATGACAGAATAGATTATTGTAGAATCAATAATTTTCTGTTTGCGGGGCCGAAGGGTCATGTGGTAAGGGTTAGTCTCAGGCGGCGATCGCTGCGGCTGTACTTGGGGCGCGCAAGGAATTGGCGCTGTGTTTGCTTCGCCACTCATCTCAAGCGGGTAGAGATGACGTGGCGCGCGATTGAGCGTTCCGGTGGCAGTTTTGATTTTGACCTCTCGGATGAGGCCATCGGAAGGCGACGGAATCAGTTCGATTACCCGAGCCATAGCCCAGGAACCGCGTGGCAAGTTGTCATCATGGATGAGGACAAGGTCGCCGATGGCTGGTGTTGCATCAATCCGATTGCGGTACAGCTTGTCCTGTCTTTCTCTTAGAGAAAGTAGGTACTCTTCCTGCCATTGTTTCCAGAATAGATCTAATTGGCGTAGTGAGCGTTCCCAGAGTAGCATGAGATTGGCGCGAGGATCACCCTTTGGCACGTATGCTTCGTGTCCATCTTCGGCGAGAATTGGGACTCCGGGTTTGATTGGCGTATCCCCTGGGTGGAGAAAGTCAGCAGGAGTGAGTGCTCGGAGATCATCTGCGTTTTCGGACTGGTAAGTCAAAGGCCTTGCATTGAGGACTGCTTCGACTTCGATAAGGAGCGTAGTGAAATCCTTCTCACTGACGAGTTTTCGTCCGATACAGCGTCTGAGACAGTGTTTCACCAGAGAAATCAAACGTTCATGGAATCCTGCCCTCCACGGCGCTTTCTCGGTGACGAAGAACCATTTGATCCCATGATCAGCAACATAAGATTGTACTGACTGGTCTCGGTAGGTATCGGTCCAGGCTTCTTCTATTGCTTTGGAACCTCCAACGAAATTTGTACCATGGTCTGATGTGCAGGTTTTTGGAGTCCCATAGCGTGCGATGAAGCGGCGAAAGGCATGAAGGAATCCTTCAGCAGAAATGTCGTTTACGACTTCCAAATGAATGGCTCGGACTGCGAGACAGGTGAAGAGCGCCACCCAAATCTTCTTATGTTCTTGATCTACTCGGATTTTTACCGGGCCGAAGTAGTCGACCGATATGTGCTCGAATGGACGAGCTGGGTTGACCCTGCTGGAAGGAAGGTCAGGCATTGGCTCCTCTCGGTATGCCTTAGTGGTGAATCGCTTGCAGTTGACGCAGTTTCGGATGAGATTTGAAACAAATCGTCGGCCTTGAGGAATCCAAACATGTCTGCGCATGGCTGCCAAAGTGATTCCAGGTCCTGCGTGGTGGACGAATGAGTGGATCGCTTCGACATACAGACTAGCCACAGGATCAGTTGCGGCAAGAAAGATTGGGTGCTTAGCTGCGTTGTCAATCATGGCTTTTCCTAGTCTCGTCTTGACTCGAAGGAGTCCGAATTTGTCCGAGGTGAGACTCAAATTTTGTCCGGTAGCAACTGACGGCGGAGTTCGGCGTTGCGCTTCTTGGAAAATGAGCGCTTCTGCCAATGAGAGCATCTTGGGTTGGCCAAGATCCTTTGAGGATTCTTCAATGATTGGATTGTTGAACTTCCGGCCCTTAGAGCAGATCTTCAGAAACTTTATGACGTATGCAGTAGAACGTCGAAATTTCCACCAGCTTGAGAAGCGACTTGGATCGAGCACGAAAGGCGAGTCATGCTCTATTATGGATAGAGTGAGAAACGAATGTTGTTCTTCTTTGCGATACCCATCAGTGTCGGTGATCTCATGGCTTAGTCCTGCCGGAAAATTGTCATTGAGTGGCTCTTGAAGCCATTTCGGGCCATACCACCACAAAGGGTGGTGAACGAGTTCGGAAGTAGTGAGTCCTCGAGTGGCGACATCAGCTGGATTTTCCTTTGTGTTGACATATCTCACAGAGACACCAACGTGCTCTCGGATCTTCTTTAAGTTGTTTGAGATCACGCGGTCGCTAGTTTCGGATCTAATGGTTTCCCCTAATGCCTTTCCGTAATCGTTTCCCAATGCTTTTTGATTTGAAATTGTGACCTGATATCTCGAAGTATTTCCCGATCATGACCCTCCTATTACTTTTGCTGCAAATATTTGGTTTCAAAATTTATTAACTATTTTTTTATACTTATAGGCAACCCAGACCTTCTTTTATTCTGACTTTTCGAC
Source organism: Ditylenchus destructor (assembly GCA_022814885.1). Taxonomy (NCBI): domain Eukaryota; kingdom Metazoa; phylum Nematoda; class Chromadorea; order Rhabditida; family Anguinidae; genus Ditylenchus; species Ditylenchus destructor. The sequence continues at coordinate 19,729 of JAKKPZ010000557.1, read as the reverse complement.
GATATGGTGAAGAGCATAGATTTTGCTTTGGAAGAGGAGGATCAAGACGATCAAGTCAATCGAAAGGATGGTGAGGAGTCCAAGAAGGACATCGAGGAATCCGAGAAGCACCGCGATGTTGAGGAATTTGCGGAACCCGCGGACGTAACTGAGTCTGTTGGCGAGGAGACGGAGAAGCATCGCGACAATGAGTCGGTACGTTTTTTTCTGTTTTCTTTGTATTTGCGGTTTTGAAAATCAGGACAAGGGTTTTCGACACGCTGAATCCAGAAATAAGTTAGTTAGGGCGTGATTGAGGTTTATAAGCGCAGGGCTAAGGTCTCTAAGCATGAGATAACGGTTTATAAGCTCGGGGTTACGGTTTTTATTAAATTTAAATCGCTTTAAAAAATTTAAATCGCTGTTAAAAGAGTATTTCAGAAGACAGACAAGTCCAATCTCGCTGGTAAAAAGCTTGTCAAAAGTAAGGTTGTTGTCTAGTGATGTTTGTGAATAAGGCTGAGTAGCTTTTGACAGATTTTATTCGCAGGAAAATAATGAGCGGCAAGGTTTTAGCAAAATATAACGCAACTGAAAGTGAAATGGTTTGAGCAAGGAAAGGAAAGGCACATTACACATATTTCACAATCAAAACAAAATGGAATGCATTAGAGCCTGGGAAAGTAAAGCTAATGCTAAACAGGAAGAAGCTAGGCTAACAGTTTAAAGCAAAGGAAAAATATAACATTTGAAAAGTGAATGTGTTCCGCTCAAGACAAATGATTATTTGGTTCGCGGTTCGCGACACTCCCGGCTCAGAAAGTTCCATTTCGGGCGTTTTGCGTCTGAATGCGTCGTCGCTCGAGTCGGACATTTCGGCTTCGCTCGGATTAGGCACGGGGCTGGCACTCTGGTTCGCACGGTTCGGGGGATCGGCTGCATCTCGATGTCCCCTGGAATTTCAGAGTTAGCTCCATCGACGTAACGACGTGGTTTTTTACCATTAAAGATAAAAACTGGAGCTTGGCATGCGGCACCGGCACAATGGCTCGGGTTGTGTGAGCAGTTCGAACATTGACTCTAAAAAATCAGAGGTAACCAATAGAATCGTGCGATCAGGTAAAGAGTGTAAGCACAGACCAAGGTGACGGCGGTATGCCAGGCTCGGTTGATGAGGAAGTCACGAATCACCGGCCAAAGATAGAGCTGGGCCTCGACGCCCTGAGTTTTTTGTTTCCTGGTTCGTTTGACACTCGGAATGAGTTTGTCATTTGGCTTCGGCTATGGAATCCTCGGAAACTTCGTCGACTTCTTGTGGCAGCATAAGCTGCGTGAGGTTCGTGAGGGTCATATTGCCGGACAACTGCCGTGGGGGTGGAGGCGGAGCGTCTGCGGAGGGTTGGCCCAACCACACGGGTTTTTAATATCGGTGTCCTCGATTCTTTCCAGGCTTCCGTTGAGCTGATCAACTCGGAATAGGCTTCTTCCAGTGGCACCAAAATCTTGGATATCGTTGACAAGGTTTGATTGAGCTGTCCGTCACCAGGATCATTGTTTTGGGGTCTAGAAACAGGAAACGTGTCTTCCTGGTAGAGTGATGTTGACTCTAGGGTATTTTCGGGATTGGCCATCAGGTGATGGTACAAATGTGAGTTGATCCGGGGATAGTGGTGTACACGGCCAGACTTCGAGTATATTCTCTGTGGGGCCCCGCGCGCTTGTATGAAGCTGGTGTTGAACATGTGCGCGCTTCTGGCTAGCGGAGTTGCCTCGTTTCCGAGAAACGAATTGATGTGTGTTTTTTCATTACACACCGTTTTCAAGGCTGTTTCGAGAGCAGCGAATTGGCTTGCGGAAAGTTGTGCGGCAAGCTGGTTTGTTTCCACTGAGCCGGCTTTGGGAGCTTCGCGCTTCGGACGTCTTTTTTTCTTCGTTCTTTATGTGAATGGCATCCAGCATGTTGTCGAAGGGTATGCTCAAGACTGCGTAGTCTTGAGCTGAAGTTGGTATAGACGCCCGCAGTCCCGAACGGCCCTTTCTCTTTTGGAGAACGATAGCACAAATTGGCGTGTTGCGTCTCGCCAAATGACTTCTTTTCCGTTCTGTGGGCGGTTCCATTCCACTCTGCCAGTAAGATGTATGCGCAAAGGTCGTCGGCCACGGCTTTTGGATTCCATAAGACTAGCGAATCGTCATATAGTCGACTTTTCCGTCTTGGTTGGCAGTGAGACAAGCCCGCAAATCCTGCCCAGACCGCTGGCGCTCCGTAGAAGTAGTTTACGTTGACTTCTGAGAGGAAGCAATTTTCGGTCGTGGTGGTTGGGTCGTCACGGAAAGGCTTTCGAACAAACCGTAGAAGTTGGTGACGAGCGGATTCTCGGTTTGCCAAAGTTTCGTCTTAGAGGGCTTCATTTGTCCGAACTGACAGCTCTTCTTTGCGATCATTCGGCGGCACTCTTCTTCGCCAACGAACAGGCTTCGCGTTTCCTCTTTGACGATGTGGTGATGGCTGCCAACGTCTGTGAAAAATGGGCGAACTGATGTTCGATTTGCAGTGGTGCGCTTCTATCGCGATGTGCTTTGTGTTTGGGCGATAAATGCGGAGCGGAAACGGCACTCCTTGGTCGAGGAGTTGCTCGCACTTCGAGGCTGATGATTTGATCCGCCAAAGCGCTCCTGGAGCTGAAGTTGGGCATATCATTGGGCTGAATCCCTGGCAGATGCTGATTGAGGCCATTATTATGAGTGCGAAGAGGGTGGACATTCCCATCGACGATGAGCTGGAACTTCTTGGGCGATGCATTTCGGCTATTCTTCGAACTTCCGCCGGAGTGAAGTGGACGGTGAACTCCGGTTCACTGTCTGAAGTGATGAAGTCTTCTCTTCTCTCTCTTTCGATGTTATCGTAACATGGCGGAAAGGGCGGAGGCGGAATGCCTTGGCGTATTTGCGTGTTCCAGTTTTCGTCCGCTCTTGGGAATCCGAACATTCGGGTTCCGCGTCTTCGTTCTCTTTGTCTTCGCTCTCTGCGTCTTTGCGTCCTTTGATTCCTCCTTTGGTGGAAGTTTCTTCTGTGGAGTAACCGCCAAACACGTCGGGCTTGATTCCACACGTGAGTCCAGAGCGGCATACCATTTGGATGGACAGAAGCAGGACAATGCATGCGAGGAGTGCTGGTGTTGTGTCAGTTTTGTGGTTCTGTTTCCTTTCTGAGTTTGGTTCTGCTGCGATTCCGACAACGTTGATCAACGTTATGATGGCCAGAGCTGTCCAGTGGGATCCACGATGCGTGGCGCTCCTGCCAGAACGGTCTTCTCTGTCGGATTGGAACGATCCGACGGTTTTTGCTCGGTTCTTTGCGGTCTGATCTTCGTGAACCGTGATCGTGTCGGTCATCGTTGTTGCCATCTTTCGGCGTGTCTTGGCTGGCACGTGGTAGCGGAACGTCGGGCTTCAGGGGAATGTGAATTCCAGTGATTCCTTCGACGCGGTCGCGCATTTCGATGATACCAGCTTTTGTGGGATTCCGTCTGCAGAAAGGAGTGCAGGCACATTTTCTCACTGGTGAGGGTAGGCAGCGGAACATATTCGACGCGGCCAAGAACGTTTGGGCACCTGGAGTGGTTGCGTGATTGAGTATAGTCTGCACGAAGTCATGGAAGTAACCTTTCCAGAGTGCAGCTTCTGAGTGGACGTAGGGTGTCTGGATGAGCACGATACGAGCATGTTCCCAGCGTTGCATGATTTGACATATGCACTTCGTGTCTTCAAGAATTTGACTGGGCGCTTGGTGGGCGACGAGCGCATCCCGTCCGGTTAGAATGAACACAGCTTCGACTTTGACGGCGAGGAACGCGTTCTCGGCGTCCGAGTTCGGAAGTAGTGAGTCCTCGAGTGGCGACATCAGCTGGATTTTCCTTTGTGTTGACATATCTCACAGAGACACCAACGTGCTCTCGGATCTTCTTTAAGTTGTTTGAGATCACGCGGTCGCTAGTTTCGGATCCGCTTACCCAGTGAAGGACACATTCGGAATCTGTCCAGATGGTTGAGTGAGAGATGGGTAGCTTGAGCTCTTGCTTCACTAGCTTGAGGACTCGAGTTCCGAGGACAAGTCCAAGCATTTCCAGTCTTGGTATAGTGAGCTTAGTTCCCGAAGTTGGCTTTACTCGGCTCTTAGAGAAGACGAGTGAGGAATGAGCTTGGCCATTCCCAATTGTGCGCAGGTATACTACGGCAGCGTAGGCTTGCGCTGACGCGTCAGAGAACACGTGTAGTTCGTACGATTTGGGCTCAAATCTCGGCGTGATGCGTCGTGTAATTCGAATTGGACCGTCTTGGCTCCAATCTCCGACGATAGAACTCCATTCTTCTGACTTCACTTTCGGTAAGCGTGTTGTCCAGTCTAATTTGGGCTCATGAGTCCACAGAGTTTGGAAGAAGAGCTTCGCTGGCAGCAGAATCGGTGCGAGAAATCCGATTGGATCGTAGATTCCGGCAATTGTGCTTAAGACTGAGGTCTTAGTTGGCTCACCTTCAAGTTTGGATGGAAGTGAGAAGTGGAACTCATCGTCTTGGGTGTCCCACTTTATGCCAAGGACCTTGTGGAGATGGCCTTGGGCGACATCCTTTGGATCGAGACGCGCTAGAACGTCTTTGGCATTGGATTTGAATGAACGCAGGTTCATGCCGGCCAGTTCGAAGATTCTTTTTGCTTCCAGACACATCTCGTAGCCCTCGTCTGGGCTTTGAGCCAATAGGTGGACGTCGTCAACGTAGTGATTTTCGTCTATGTGCGAGGCTAGCGGCGAATCAATCCTTCTTAGATGTTCTCGGATCGTTGCTGCCAGCAGAAATGGAGAGCAGATGAGGCCAAACACGACAACTAGAAATCGTATGGTAACGATATTCTCGGGAGTAGCGTCCTTTGTGATGTCACGGAGCCAGAGGAAGCGCAACAAGTCTCGGTCTGCCATATTGATAAGCAGATGAAGAAATGCCTTCTCAATGTCGGATGCGATTGCCACTTTTGGAAGGCGGAACCGTACAAGCATTCCTATCAGATCCCTCAAGAGGACGGGTCCTCGATGTAGTGCATCGTTGAGACTCGGGTGGTGAGGTCGGGTCTTCGCTGAAGCGTCATAGACGACTCTCACTTTAGTGGTTTCCTTGTCTTCTTTCACGACTGCTTGGTGCGGGAGATAATGCACTTGACCTGGTGGCTTTTCTTCTTTCGGAATGATTTCGATCATCCCTCGGTTCAATTGATCTCGGATCACTCGATCGTATTCTTCAAGTATTTTCGGGCGCTTTCGGAGTGATTTGAACAGAGATTGTAGTCGTCCCAAGGCTAGTCCGTAGTTGGAGGGTAGCTTCTTGAGTATGTCTTCTTTCTTCGGCAGACACACTTGGTATTGTCCGTCAGAGAACGACAGCGCATGTTGAAATTCTTCATGGATTTGGTCATCTGATTTGCCTGAGTCATCGTCAATGCCGGCTAAATCCAGTGCGAAATGGTCGGTGACCATCTTGTCCAGCTCGGGGTTTGATTGATCGTCCTCGTTCGGGTCGACCTCTACGATGGATGCCACCTGAATCGAAGCCATGGAGACGTTGGACATCTGGACTCCTGGATGCGTTCCTTTTCCGCTGATGAGTGGTCCAAGTTTGGAAGCGGACAAGTGAAAACCGCTCGGAAGCGGATTGCCGGACTGCACTTGAAACGCATGGTAGTTATCAATCCCGATAAGAATATCGGGTGCCCGGAATTGAACTGGAAAGCCTTTGTTGGCTAGGTTCTTTATATCCTCTTGCTTCATGACGGCTATAGGCACTGGCACTGTCACGGTCTTTTTAGTGTAGCCGTTGATGATGGCTTCCTTTCTGTTCAAAAGTTGGATGCCAAATCGAACCTTGTTGGTGTTGAATCGGATTGACTTCCCATCTCCGAATGGAGAGACGCTTAGTTGTACCCGTTTGTCGACTGTCAGGGCTAGGCGCTTGTAGAAATCTTCAGAAATCACGGTTATATGGCTGTGAGTATCCAGTGTCATGAGCGCTTTGATTCGCTTGGATGGATCCTCTGGATTGAAGACGTGTGCTTCAGCGGCCATAAAGAGTGTCAGTTCCGATTGGAGGTTGCATGAGGAAACTGTTACAGGAGCGGGGCTCACCATTTTTGTTCCCGGCTCGACTGCGAAGTCATCTTCTTGTTCCTTTGCAACAATGGTATTGACTGTCTTCTTGCCTCTCTTAAACCTTCGTTTAGTTTGTTTGGGCCTTCGGTTTCGCTTCTCCTTATTCGTATCGAACTTCTTTCGGCAGAAAGCGGACTGGTGGCTTGCCTTGCAGAAGAAACATTCCGGAAGGTTGTTGGTGCAATCCTTTGTGCTGTGTCCTTTTCGCATGCATTTGGCACAGTAGCCTAGTTCTTGGGCACGATTTGCGCGAGTTTGATAGTCTGGATATTTGAGGCATGCGTCCAGCCAGTGACCTTTCTCTTGACAGAATGAGCACGGCCACTTAGGTTCAGGGCGTTTCTTTTGAACGGCCACTGCACTCAAAACGGTATGGTGTTGTTTTGAGTCGTTCTGAGGCTTCTCTTGCCTTGTGTTCTTTGGCTTATCGCCTTTGTGCGCTGCGATTTCTTCTTCTTGATCGATCACTGTTTTGAGTGCGCGTTGTAGCGTTGGAACTGTCCACCCACCGACAGGTTTCTTCGGAATTATTTGGCGGAGTGTGTAAGCTGACAGTTTGTCATAAACGATCTTCCACAGGACTGGATTGTGAGATGGCATTTCGCCTTCGACTTCAAGCTGTCGGCAAATCTTTGAGAATTGGAAGTACACTTCCTTCAATTTGGGTCCACTCGTGGCGGGTTCAAGCTTCTGCAGATCGTTGTACAGTCCGCAAATGATCATCTCCCGATTGTCGTAAGCGTCCTTCAATAGGCTCACTACAATTTGATAATTGCCTTCAGTGATCGATATGCCTTCGACTAGCTTCTCCGCTTCTCCCTTCAGATATCCAAGGATTAAGGTGAGCTTTTCCAAGTCGGAGAGTTCGGGATGTCGGCTTATTACCAAATCGAATCGCTGCCAAAATCCTCGCCATTTTGATTTCTCACCGTGAAAATACGGTATTTGCATCTTCGGTAACGGCAAGCGGAATCTGTCGTCCTGGAGAGGCTGTTGCACCGGCGGAACATATGGACTTGAGAAGTACGGAGGTTGAGCGTGATGCTGTCCAAACTGCTGTCCAAATCCTGGGCCTAGTGGAGTAGTCCAGTGAGACGAGTGCGTTGATTGAGCACCCATGTTCCTTGTGGTGTATATTGGCATTGATGCGGTTGACATCGGCAACGGCCCTCCCGGCGCGCTGGAAACTGGCCGGAAACGGACTGAAGCGTGCTGTTTGCGGTAGGCGGCGGCTCACTGACAGGAACCGCGGTGGTGAGCAAACTATTTGAGGCGGTGGAATTGACCGCGGACACAGCTGGTGGTGTGGCTGGTCGATGTTGGTCGTCAACGGAAGGCGTGGCCGGGCGATGCTGCAGGGTGAATGCCTGGAGCATGTCCTGCATGTTCTGCATGTTCAGCTGAGCATTCTGCTGCATCATTTGCTGCATCATCTGTTGGTTCTGTTGGAGGATATCGCGTAGTAATGACGTGTCGCGGCTGCCATTGTCGTCAAGTGCGACATGTGTTGTGGCGCGAGCTTGTGCTTGTGCGATTTGGGCGCGCAATTCCGACTCCAGGCGCCTGTAGGCGCGAACGCGACGAGCGAGTGAGCTGATCATCTGGCGACATTCTGCCTGGAGATCGTCAACCCGGATGTCGTTGAGCAGGTCGTCATACGACTTCTGTTCCGCGTCTTTGGAGCCAGCTGGGAGTTTGCCAAAGGCGCTGAGAAAGAGGCGTTGCCCCTCTTCAAAGCGCGCGGCCTCGTTGATCAAAGCGTCCGAGTGTTCGATATTCACGGCGATCTCTTCTTCGAGGGCGAGGAGCGAGATCGTGGCGGACGCATCTTCGGCAGCGGTCCAATCTGGAGGTGCTGATGTGAGCAACGCGCGCATTTGGTTCGCCGCCTGAGACAGTAGGGTTCGAAAGGCCAGGGTCATTGGGATTATGTTACGATATTGGATCTAAAAGAAACAAACCTCACGTGGGACAATTCAATCGAGGATCAGAATAAAATCTGATGGAGAGGCGATTCCGGAGTGAAATCCGGGTGAATTGAGAGCGAGGTGGTGACGCTGACCGGAGTGAAATCCGGGCGAATTGAGCTGAGGCGGTGAAACCGGAGCAAAGTCCGGGCGAATTGCTGATACCGGAGCAAAGTCCGGGCGAGTTGGTGATACCGGAGCAAAGTCCGGGCGAATTGCTGATACCGGAGTAAAATCCGGGCGAGTTGAGCTGAGTCGGTGCTGCCTGTAAACACTGTAATATAAACTGTCCTTTCGCCGGTACGAAGACCACAGGATCAGATTACACTACTTATTTGTTGAGAACAAAATAGTTTAAAACTCGATTACCGGTTCAGCAAAGCGGCAGTCGGCGGCAGGCGGCACGGAGAGTTGCGGCTCGAGTTGATCCTTGTCAGCCCCCACTTGTCAAAAGTAAGGTTGTTGTCTAGTGATGTTTGTGAATAAGGCTGAGTAGCTTTTGACAGATTTTATTCGCAGGAAAATAATGAGCGGCAAGGTTTTAGCAAAATATAACGCAACTGAAAGTGAAAAGGTTTTGAGCAAAGGAAAGGAAAGGCATTACAACATATTTCACAATCAAAACATAAGATGGAATGCATTAGAGCCTGGGAAAGTAAAGCTAATGCTAAACAGGAAGAAGCTATGCTAACAGTTTAAAGCAAAGGAAAAATATAACATTTGAAAAGTGAATGTGTTCCGCTCAAGACAAATGATTATTTGGTTCGCGGTTCGCGACAGATTCTGCCACTATAACAAACGTCCAGGTCGAAGGAAAGCTTCAGGATGTCTGTCAGGTATACGAAGGAAACAATAAAGAAAAAGAGTCTCCTGCTCCTGTCCATCAGAAAACTACTCAAGATGGAGATGGCAAAAATTGCGTCTATAAGAAATCTGACGTTACCACTTCCTAAGAGATTTTACATCCTCGATTTATAAATTTATTTAAAAGTATTGACATATTGGTTTGGTAAGAAAGTCTCCGCCGTTTTGTTTTATCTAATTTTTTCTCACATAACGCAATACTGCTTATAAGTGTTATATACCGTTTGATAGCCAAGACTTTTGTCTGTCCAATGATGCTAAGGTTTTATTTTTGCTTCATAAAAAATGAATGAATATTTATGATTACCTGAGACAAACCGAAATCACAGATTTTTTAGATACTTTTATAAGTTTTATGTGTGAAAACTTTGGTATTCTATATTTTAATGTGCAATATTGTAGAGCAATTCAGCTCTAATACTTACCTTTTACAGAACATTTTTTTTATTTGGTGGTTGCTAAGATACCGTAATCCCTATAATTACTCCCCCGGGGGAGTAATTTTTCAAACACCAAATTTCGAAGCCGCTCCAAATTTCAAAGTCATTTTTCTCCTACTTTTTGAAGACGAAATATTTTTTAAACCAGCTAAACATACGTAACTCGACTAGATCTACACGAATATGCACTTAGTTTTGGTTAAAGTGACAAGGGCTCCGAGCGGGGTCGAACCAGGGAGTGAAAATCCATACAGGGGGAGTAATTATAGGGAGGGGAGTAATTACAGGTATTACGGTATGACCATTTTAGTGAATGACCACGCTGAAAAATTGGAAATATCCGACTTTTCCGAATTTTTCGGTTTATGTCCCAAATTCAAGCGGTCATATCTCGCAGAATTTTAAAGCAAAAGTTATTCTGTAAAACGTAAGTTGTAGAGCTAGACCTTGTCCGCAAATCCCGCAATGCTGCTTTTTTGAATAGCGCCAAAAGGTAAAAAAATTATCCATTAAAATTGATAAAAATAACCAAAAAATTACTTACAACTTTCATAAAGTAAATAACTTACATGTAATGATAAAGCTTGGTATATGCGGCTTGAAGGAGGAATGAATGGGCTATCGAACGGTATGTAACACTCACGAATAAACATTGCGTTAGAAGAATAAAAATTGGATTTCAAAAACGGCAAAAACTTTCTTACCAAAGCAATATTTGTGTTGTATTGTTTTTGCTTTTTGTATGGTTTTGTATCAAAAAGTGTGACAGGCATGTTTTTGTCGTTAAAATCCCGAGATTTTTGGTACATACCCTAATTCAGGTACGGGGAGTCCGAATTTGACCTCAGATCATGGGTGGTCCCGCCACGAAAGTTGGAAAAATTGCATTTTTGTTACAAAATGGCCCAAAAATGACCCATTTTTGATGCGTTACGTTAAAAATAATTGCAGATTCGGACTCAGCGCATCAAAAAACCCCTAAAAACACATTTTGCTGTCATTTCATTTTTTGCCCATTTTTGACCATAGGGGGTACCACATGGATTTGGAAAAAAAAAATGTGGAAAATTTTTCTGCAATGAGTGTTTTTAGGGGTAATTCGATACGCTGATTCCGAATCTGCAATTATTTTTTCATATCACGTCAAAAATGGCCATTTTCGGACGATCTGTTGGGGGGTTTTTCGTCTCAAGTTCGAACCCCAGGTTGGTCAATCATTTTTTTCCTCGCGAAAATACCGAATTTTGTTAAAAAATAACCACGAATTCTTGCTTACCGGACCACAATTGATTAAAAATTTGGAACTGTAAAATAAAATACCATCAATACTAATTTTCTTGCACCATTTTGTGATAATTTTCGCCCAAAATCGTCAAAAAACGTAATTTTTCCAACTTTCGTGGCGGGACCACCCTTGATCTGAGGTCAAATTCGGATTCGCCGTATCGAAAAACAGTATACTCTCAAAAAATCCCAGTCCATTTCCAATGTAATAATTCGCTTTTTCTCGAAAATACACGAAAATGGCCATTTTTGGGCAAAAAAATCTAAAAAATTGAAAAATTCCCATGATATGCCGAATTTTTTATGAAAAAGTAAAATTTGAAGTGTTGCTCGATAATACTGTACAAGTGAAATGTTCATAAGTCTGTCAATTATTAAAATCTGGGATCTCAAAGTTGACCCATTTAACACTGAAAAACGCAAAGTGTACCAACTTTGAAGCCCAAAATCTGAATAATTGACAGACTTATGAATATTTCACCTACCAGGTATGATAGAGCAACACCTGAACTTGCGTCCTGGCAAAAAAAATCTTCGATATCATGGGTTTTGATTTTTGGCTGAAATTGGCCGTCACGCTTTTTGATACAAGAGGAGCCGACGTGAATATATTACTATACATTATAGATTTTACGTATATTGTTTTTTCTTATATGCGGATTATTTAGCAACTGGTAGTTATATTCAAAAGTTAGTAACGAAGTACTGTTAGACGAACTGTGTTAGACGAAGTACTGATTCAGGATTTCGATATAACTGTTACATATTCATTTGGGAGCCTAGGGTATATCCACCCCGATTTGACCCAGGATATCCACCCCGATGATATGTACCCCAAACGGGGTGGATATCCTTGTGTACTAAAAATGCAAGGGCTAAAAGGCCATTTATGGGTCGGGTATATGTTTCAAAATGCAAAACAGACTTATAAGGGTTTTTCGGGAGCTTAAGTCTAAGACTAAGTCCCTCTTTAGCCCCAGATTGTTCGAGCAGCAAGTCTAAATCCGTCAATATGCCCTTATATAGGACAGAGGATATCCACCCCGTTTCGGGGTGGATATCCTCGGGGGTGGATATTCTTATTTTACCCCAAGGTGGTAGTCACAAATGCTCTACATGGAAAAGGAATTCGTGCCCGTGTATAGTATTTTTTCTCAGGCTTTCTGAAGACTTTCAGTGAGAGACATTATAAGCAAAATTAATTTTTATATGATAAATTATGAAAACATACGTAATGAGATTCATTCCGGCATCTAGAGAAGTCTGGTGTGGAGTGGGATCTCACACAACTTTTAATCAAACTTTCAATGATCAAGAAAGTTGCATTGTCACAAGAGTTCGTTTGATTAAAAGTCCGAAATATTGTAAGACATTTCACAGAAAAGTTTTATGCAACACACATCAAGTATAAACTGTTGAACAAAATTGTTTCGAAACACAGCACGCTTGAGCGTTCCAACTTATAACTGTCGTATTTCTTCAAATACTCGTCTTGGTATTCCGATGGTAGGCCTTTCTTCAATTCCAGTTTCTCGCGCGACGTTTTGTTGGTTTCTTGAAATTCACTCAAGGCTTGGCCATACTTAACAAATACGATTGTGAATGGATTTGGCGAAACGGCGGAGGAAAAGGCCTAAAGAATCATACAGCTATGGAAAATAGGAAGCAAAGTATTAAAAATCTTTAGGCAAACAGCTGCCAAATTTTATGGATCATCTAGGAACAAGAACGATTTTCTTTAAATGTTTAAAAGGTACGGCTTTATTGGCATCAGTGTTTGATAAATTTGAAGAGCTTTCTCAGTAAATTTGAAAATTAGCAAAAAAATCCCAAAGAAGAAAAGGCCTAAGCAAATATCCATATCAGTCACAATATTTATACATATGTAAAAGGGGAGGGGGATAAAAGATGAAGGTTTTGCCCTCCAAGGTTCGAAGGAATGGCGCAAAAATGAAATATGGGGTTGGAAAATCAATTGAAATTACCTTGGAAAGACGATCAAGTAACCTGTCGATGTTTTCGCGACGCAAGTAACGAAAGACAATGATTGGCTTGACTCCCGGTTGCTCCAGAAATTGCTGCCAATATTGCAGCCAGAGAGCAATGTCTTCTTCGTGGAAATAAGAATAACATGGATTACGACAGCATGTTTTAATCACTTTCACTGCGTATAAAACTTTGTAGTCTTTGAAAGAAAAATGCGCATTGTCCATGCACAAATTTTGACACTGCAGGATTGTCGGCGAATTGAGAACAAGCTGGAAGTCTTCGGCAACAATTCGGCCACCATAACTCTGTTTATTCTCAATGTTAATGTTGCCATCTCGCCAAAGATATGCTATCGACTCCATCTCCTCGATTTGCTTGGCATTGTACGTAGAATGTCCAGCTACGTATATGTAAGTCTTCTTTATGCGGACTGTCGGACCCAAGTATGGACGCATTTCGGCAAATGAGTAAGATACTCTCTCCATACTCGGTCTCGATTCAAATAGTAAAGTGAATCGCAAACGAATGGCGGCAAAGGTTTCGAGCAGGACATGAGCAGTATTTCTTCAGTAGAATGCGTTACGAGAATGTGTCAGATTCCTAAAAAACATGGAAAGTCAAATTTTAGTGGGAAAATGGGTACGCATAAAATAAGAATAAACGCATATTCAACGACTGAATGCGAATTTGATTACAACACAATAGAAACGAGCGAAGTGGGGCCGCTTCGCGGCCCACACTTCACTCGGAAGCGGTTAGCGTGCATCCGCGGCGCTTCGCGCACCGCCATCAGCGGTCAGATTGGGTTGTAGAGCAGCATGAGACTATTTCGGGCCTTCGGCCCTCAACAGCTGAAAAAAAATTTCAGAAAAAATTTTTTTCGTACCCCGGGGGTACCCCGATAATTTTTTCGACCCCGGATTCGGATTCAGCACCCCAAAAAACCCCGGGTGCAAAAAATTAGCTTCGGAATCGCTCAGAAATCAAAAATGCATTCCGGCCGGTTAGAGAGAAATAGTGTGTAAAACTGCCTCAGGGCATAACTCGAAAATTTCGGTTGGTGCCCAGAAAAATTCTTGCACAGTCCTTCTCAGAATTCCAAGGGGAGCATTTTGAGCTATCATGCACCCCCGTAGCTGCCCAAGGCTAAAAGTTACGAAAGCGTCACGGAGAAACAAATTACCTTACTATATAGGATAGTGATGGCCCATCTCAGACGGGTATGGAGTAACTAGAACCAAAGCTCTTAAGGGCTGCACATACTTCGCTGTTGTTGATGTGTCTGGCCAGACAAGGGTCTGCAATACACTTGCCGGCTAAGCTGTGGAAGAAGCAGACAGCAGTCGTGATAGTGATGTTCCCTAGTAGCCCCTTCGCGGAGCACTAAGCATTTGGCGTATTCAACATAAAGCCCATTACGAAATTTGTATAAGAGTCATATAAAATAGCAAAGTGGATAGTGCTATAAGAACCTTTTTATCATAATTTTCTCCCCGGAATAAGGCGTTTTCTTTTCAGTACTCTTTTTCTCAATATTTACTTTTGACTTTCCTGTCTCTCTACCAAAATTTTCTCTTTGGAGCAATCCATTGGCCCTATTCGTTTTGGCTTCTGTTCTGTCCGCGCTGCGCCCTCTTTTACCCGCCATTTTATCAAGCATGACAACCGGACCGGACCGGGCACCGGACCGGACCGGACCGGGGGGTGGCCGGTCCGGCGGACCAAACCGGACCGACCAAAACTGGACAAGCATCTAAGAATGCCTTCGGCGGCAAAAAAATTTTGTAATTTTTGAAATATTAAAAATTTTCAATGTAAATTTTTGGCAAACAACTCAATTTTTATAAAAAATTTTGCCTGCGGCGCTATTTTTCCTTCCATTTTCTATTGTACGTCGCTATTTTTCCAAAATATTCGCCTGCTATTTTTCCAAAATATTCGCCAGTCGCAAATATTTTCCGCGTCTACTTTCCGCGGTTACTTCGATGCACTAATCACAAATCTTCAATTGGTGAAATGGTGAAAAATGCAAATTTTGGCCAAAATTTCACAAAATATTAACCAATTTTCTCGAAATTTTGGCCAAAATTTTAGACCAAAAATTAAAATTCTTGATGCGATACGGAAAAAATAACTGCAGATTCGTAATCAGCGCATCGAATACCCTAAAAACACCTTTACAAAAAAATTGTGAAAAAATCTCGGCGCTACCGAAGGTAGCGCCGCGAAAAAATTTTGACCTTTTAGAGACCGGACCGAACCGGACCAAACCGGACCGGACCGGACCGGACCGGGGGGTCGACCGGACCGGACCGGGCAAAAGGTCGGTCCGTTGTCATGCTTGCATTTTATGCTCAAACCAAAGCAGTGCCTACTGACTGACTCATACCTCTGCTATCGAGCATTTGAGCTTGTTTACTTTCACAAATTTCGAAATAAGTTTGTTTGGCCCGTTTTGAAATGCTTTTATTTGTTTGTCAAACACTTTCAAATTTTGGAATCCTGGCAAAACCTGGCAAATTTTGATATTTAAGTGCAGCATAAAAACTTTTTACGTACGGGCATAAGTTTAACAAAGAAGCTTTTCTCCGCATAGATTCAGTTATCGCTATTTTGGATTTATTACCATTTATGAATGGGATTGTTCGCTATAAGTGTTTGTTTTATCTTTTTTGATATTTTTTGAATAAATTCTTAAGGACTCTTGCGTTTTAGTCTTAGTCTTTTGGCGAAGAACCGTTTCTGGACGCCTTTTGACACAATTTTGTGAAATTAACCAAAAATTTGAATTTAGCACGAAAGTATTTACTTTAAATGATAAAATCTGATAGTAAGAAGAAAAGTGCAGAATATAAAACGTCTAACTAGTGATAAAAAAGTTTAATCAGTGACATTAAAAGCACAGTCAGTTTTTGATGAATAAAAGATCAATTTGCTAAATTTTGTTATTGGCACTGTTCTTCTATGTTTCTTTTTAAACTGAATGGTATTTTGTTAGCCGGATGAGGTTTAGCATGATTCAATGCTTTGATATGTCAAAATCTTCAGTTATTATTATATTCCAGGATCACAAATATCCAGGATCACAATGGACAATCCCACAATGGTTGAATCGTTCAAATATCTGAACTATTGTCAACTAGCAACGAAAAGTCTCGTTTCGAAAAGATTTCGCGATCTGATACAAACTCACAGACATTCTTTGGCTCTCCTCTACGTCAACGAGATTAGCATGGTGAGTATTTATTTGTTTTAGTATTAGCAGAATTGAGAACTATTGCTAACCATTTAGGTTAGAGTGGATATATAATTGAGAACTATAATGGATATTGTGAAATTTAAGAAAGCCAACAACATTTTTAAGACATCATTTTCCCCATTTTTAGCACGTGGAAAACGAAGTATACCAAGGTTAGGAAATTCTAATATCAAATTTTACCATACATAGTGTTGAGGACGAATTAGTTTCAAATAAAAGTTTTCGCGCACGGCTTCCACGTATTTTAAAATCGTTTCAAAAACCTAAATTTGGTTGCTTGACTTTGAAAGGTTCTAATTTCTGCAAAGTGCAACAATTACTAGCTTGGGTAAACTTAATTAGTTTTTCTACACATTGCTTCCCTTTCAGTAGAAAGTGAGTTTAAATTAGAGGGAGTACGGTTTTTCAGCATAATTTGAATTCTAACATTTAAATTATTAATAAAAATTGTAATTTTCCGCTTGGAAAACTAAATTCTTACTGTTTCTAGGATACTGTCCCATTTATTCCTGCTGTCATCAACATTTTCGATAAAGAGCTCTCTTCCGAAGCGTATAACGAGTGGGTAATTCGCCACAATTATTCGAAACAAGTTCCACGTGTATGTCTAATTGCTCGTGCGCAAGGAACCCAACATATTCCCAGCAGTTATCGCTTTAGGGCGTATGCCCTTTATACAGGTAAACCGTTTTTTGTCTATTACAGCAAAACATATGTGAAAATTTTGAATATAAAAAACTTTTGCACCATATCTATCAAGGAAAAATATGGCATTTTCCGGATTCAGACCAGTTAAATATCCAATTATAGTAGTTTATTATTACAGAAATTTTTGTATTTTGATACTACTGTATTACTCCTGGCCAGAATGGTCCATTCTGAGGTTCGGTCTATTCAGAGAGAGGCAGAAAACCCTACCATTTTCTGACATAATATATGAACTATCCTTTAACGAAAGAATAATCAACTTTTCCCATTTTAGATGCAAGTCAACGTGGTTGGAATGATAGAACGCTCGTACTCAATTCATGTGTAAAATTAAACCACGAGAATTGGCCCGTATTCCAACATTTCATGCGTCTCGCCACGGATCCATTCATTCACGTTGGCTGTGTTGCTTTGACCCATCGAAATGATGCAGTAACCACGTTGTCCGGCGCAGTTAACTCAGATCGTCGCCACGTGCGATGTAAAGAATTGGTCTTTCATCTCAGAGGCAACACTTGGAAATCCGTCATTTGGATAAAAAAGCACGTGCGCTGTAACCAAGTTTCTATTTACGGCGATACTGATTCAAAACAGGATGAAGCGATTCTTGATTTCCTTCTAACTGGAGCACATTGTACACGATCAATCATAATCAGAAATCATGACCCTTCTAAAGCTGTCGTCAATTTTGTGAAGGTAAATAATTTTGTTGAAATGTTAGATTTTTCCCCGCCTTTTGCCTGTTGATAGACATTATAAATTAGTCAGTTTCAGTCAAAATATTCGAATTATTCGAATAAGAATCAAAATAGGGATTTATGTTGTAAAAAGTGAAAAATACTCTATAACTATGGACCGATGCTATGGCTAATTTGGATGGAATTCGCCGGTGTAAGCACTATAAAATTGTCTAAAACAATCAATAAACACTCCGAAACTGTTTTTATAAACCAAAACCAGCGAATTCCACCCAAGTCCCCGAAAACCCAATTCAAATTGGGGCCCCCTTTTTTGTGACTTGTTTACGACTGTCGCTTGGCTGGCGTAGGAAAAGTGCACTTTTATTTTGAGCATCGGTCCATAGTGGTTTTGCCAGTCTTTACGGGGCTGATTCGGTGCCAGTCCCATGGGGATTTCCTTATATCAGCGGTATATCGCGAGTATGCGAGTCACCAAGCGTTCTTGGGCCATGCCAATCCGGCATTCTTGGGGGTGGGCCTGTCCAGCTGTACTAAGTGTTCGAGTAAGCGAGTCCGGCGTTCTTGGAACCGAGCCAGTCAAGCGTTCTTGGGGTGTAAAAAAAGGCAGAATCTGTAAATTAAGCACCCCTAGAATGCAACTTTGGATGAAAAAGGCAGAATTTACAAAATAAGCACCCCTATGAATGCACTCCCTAATGGTGTGAATTTCAGCACTGAAATACTAGGTAAGAAGATGAAAATACTCCATAATAAATAAACTCAACAATGCAAATTTATAACAAATATTTGTATTTTTTTTTATTTCTAGAAATTCATGGATCTCACGAGCTCCGATGAAAGCCAGTTTATTGAAGCCATTCAGGGCAATATCAGGAACCAAGTCATCGAATTGTTCAAGCGTGATTACTCCGAATTTGTCGTAGAAGAAGAAAGCGTTCTTCGCGACAATACACACATCTTTGAGTTCGTCAATAACGAAATCGGAAAGAAATTGCAGCTTACTGCCACAATTTATGATTATCTTATTTCATACTTTTCGATTAAAATTATCAATTTGTAATGGCCTTTATTCTTTGTGTTTGGATTTCAATCCCGAGAAAGAAAAGAATTTTATGTACAATTCGTGTATTGTTTGCTGAATAAAATGTTTTAAGAAAGCAAGCATTTTATTTCAAACTATCCCTCTCCCCTCTTCCAATTAGCAGAATAATTTTCTTCCATTGATGCGCGCTGCCTTCCGATGCACACCGGAATCTTTTCCAGGAAAACAATTATAGGTCAAAAGACCTCACTTTTATAAATTATAAACGAGCCGTTTCCGCGAAGTTGTGTTTGGAATGTCAAAATAATCGAAAAATCCGTGGTGCCGTAGGCACCACGGAGCCTTAGATTGTTTACCTATGGCTTTGTCAGTGAGACTCGCGGCCTTCGGCCGCTCGAAGGGGGTTTGTGGTGCCTAATTATTTGGGGGTGCACCCCTAAAAATCGACCTATATTTTGGAGGGGCTTTTTTCTAGGAAATGCGGTAAGCTGTTGCATATTTGCAAGATTGGCATTTAAACGGTTTTTCGCCCGTGTGAATGCGCATTGGCTCGGTGAGGCGACCCTTGTATTTTGTGGCATAATGGCAGTGTTCGCATTTGTGACACTTTTCTCTATCAACTGCATGCTTTGGGCCGATGCTGGGCTGGAGATGGCTAATTTGGCACTTTTTCTTGAATTGAGAACGGACTTTTGGTTGGGAATTGCCTTTAACTTCAACTGAACTTCCGGAAACATTGTCCAAATGGACTCGTTTCTTGCGAGACTGACTTGTCTTATGCGTAGTAGAGTCACGTTGATCCTAAATAATGAATGCATTAGGCGCACGTTTTGCTGTGTTCGGCATTTTATTTTCCCATTTCATCTAAATCAACGTTGTAGGGAACAGTTCACTTGTCCTAAAGTAACTTATCCAAATTGGTTTACTCTTTTTAGTTTATAATGTTGCATTAGAACATTTAACGAAAAACCCATAAATGCCGTTTTCTTTCCTTGTTTAGTCTGTTTTATTCACCTGTATCTTTTGATCCTCTCCGAAATGAATCTGCTCTGGCTCTGAAGACGAAGCGATCTCCGGCTTCATGTCCATATTCAACGGCATTAAAGAAATTGGTTTCATCTCAACAATTTCTTCCGTAGATTCATCCTCACCGTCGCTTAGCGTTATGTGTTCATCGTCATCCTCAAAGCAATCCTAAAAACAAATTGTGTAAGATTTAGATACCGTTTTGTTGGCTTCTAAAATTACCAAAAGTGACATGTCTATCTCTGTGCTATCCACACAAAAATTCACGACTCT
>JAKKPZ010000556.1:0-27152 GCA_022814885.1 Ditylenchus destructor | reverse complement strand
TTCATTCATAAACTGTACAAATCCGATTTTTATATTTCATTCGCCATTTTGTCAGACATATGTATAATGGTTTGTTACGATAGTTATTAACCGTTATCGCAGTGTTATTCTTCCGAACGCTTAATTTAATTTAAGATCTCAGAAAACATTTAAATTTTTAGGAAACCTGTTCTGTGCTCTGGAATTTGGAGCCGTCTATCCTTGGCATTCCGGAAACATGCCTTTCGACTTGGATCAAATCACTGTACGTTTTAAGTTATTTGGATCAACTTTTGTTAAATTGGAGAAATAAAATGAAAAACTGGAAAAATTTTCTCCTGTAAATCTTCCTCCTTCGAATCAAATCACTACCCGATTTTTGGAAAGATCCCGTTAGCATAATGACCGGGCATAGTAAATCCAAAAGTACAAAGTTGGGATGAAAAAGACACAATAAATTTGAACCGTGGAAAATTGTTTCCTCACAATCAATGTCAAAAACCTGGGACGTTTCATTATATCTATATATATATGTGTCTCGTATCATTTTTAAAATTCTGATTGACAATATCTAGACAAGCTTTTATTACGCCATCTTATTAATCAGACACTAGTATTTTAGAAACTTGTTGGCTATCTTGTTCTTCGATTCGCATATCTAGCTTTGATGTTGGCAGGCATCAGCGACGTCGAGCATAACGATGTCTACCGGTTCCTGCTAATTATTACGACCATTGTCACGGCGGGGGTTTCTCTTTTTACTTGCAAGCGAGCAGTTGACTATGTCGTCGCCACCAAAACGATTTTCGGGGTACGTTTTTGTGAAAATAGGAAAAAGCAGAAAATTTTTTTGCTAATAATAAGTAACTAATTTATATCCTAAAAACTTATCCATGACCTGATGACTGATCCAAGTTATAATCACCGGAAATGAATGGTGAATACTGCTACTAGAATATTCTAGAAGGACGAGTGATGGCAAACTTAATCCTGAGACTCCGGGCTATCGATTGAGCCATTACTCGTCTCGTTGATCCATCCAAAACTATGAACATAATTTTATCCCTTTTTATTATAACCCAAATTTAGGCATGGTTCATGTTCTCGAGTCTCGTCCTCTTTGCTTCCGGCCTATACACTGCCAACTTCTCAGAACGTCTCTGTTCCGGTTGTGAAGGCTTTTGGTGCACCCCGACACTCTCGGAACCGTGCGTCGACCCCACCAGAAAGTGGGGACTGGTTGCTTCTATCACCGCTTTCTTTGCGATCGCTGCGGAATCGATCAATCTCTACGTGGTCAGAGAAACAGAGAAAAAGCGCTGAAAAATGCTCTGAAGTATCTTAATTTGAGTTTATGAAACACAATTTATTTACGTTCTGCGTTTTGTAAATCATTTTCGATTTTGTGTTGGACTTTTTTGATAAAATTGTTTGAATAAATACGACCCCACGGCAAAAAATTACACCTCGGAGACCGCATCTCGATTCAAAATTCTTGAGATTTAAGTCTTTTTGTCTCAAATTTTCAACTTTTTCTAGATTCTGAATAGATAGATCCGGAATTTGAGACAAGTTGACTTAAATAGGGCTATGAAACCATCTGTTCGGGTAGGTGACAAATATAACCCATCCAAATATAACCCCCTCTAAAAGGAACGAATATACAAAACGAATATACAAGCCGCAAGCCTGAATCCTTGTTTGGCGCCTTTTAAGGCGTTGTTTTAGGGGTTCCTTGTTTTAGGGGTTTTTATTCGTTCCTTTTAGAGGGGGTTATATTTGTCCTGCTCCTTTTTTGTTCAAATGGAAATGATATATTGGAAAAAACTAAAAGCTGTTCCATAATTTGACTATGTTCATTGAAATTATTTTTTAATCGTGGAATGAAGAACTTGGAATAAAATGTATGTAAATTTTTTCCTCGAAATGAATATTCACTGAACTTCGTCTCGCTTTTTTGGTAACAGTATTGCTCGCAATAGTATTACTTGGACAGAGCACTATCAAGATGATTTAATGCAAGAACCACTTTATCGATTGCGGTATTTAAAATATGAGTGTTGTGGTGAATATTTTTTAACAACAAAACAATAGCATTGCTTGGGTGAAATGCTGATTATTCTTTCTTTGTTTCTCTCGCGGTACTGTAACAATTCTCTTCACATCAACAGACCTTTATGTGATAGTATCAGTCGTTGCAAAAGAAACCGGACTGCCAAGTCAGACACAAACGACCAATTGGAGGGAAGTTTAAAAATTATTTATGAGCTAACACACGTTTCACGTGACTAAACACCAATTCTGATTGGTAATCCCCTCTAGAATCGTATTTTAGGGGGGGGTTACTAATATCAGAATTGGTGAAACGTGAGTTAGCTCATAAATAATTTTCAAACTTCCCTCCAATTTGTCGTTTGTGTCTGACTTGGCAGTCCGGTTTCTTTTGCAACGACAGATATAAATCTTAACACTCTCTAATAATATTACCGGGGTTAACCAAAGACAAGCCAAAGGTACTGGACAAGATCGGGAGAAACTTGATGCAACCATTAAAAATATGAGTGTTGTGGTGAATGTTTTTCCACAAAACAAACAAAGGATTGAGTGTAAAAATTAACGGTGTAGTGTTATATATAGATCACAGAAGTAATCTATTTTGATTACATTAGATGTATTAACATTACAAAGAAACACTATTTCTCACTTTTTTTCTCTGGCTTCACTGCATCTTATCTCACATCATTGATGATGCTTTTTTTGTATGTTACTTTACTAAGAAGCCAGTGTCCGTCTGTCCCTGCGTTCCTGCATGGCTGGACTGCCGTTTAGACCCGGTAAACGCCGTAATGTCACCCTTATAGTAATTACCCCCCATAAATCCGCAAAAATCGACTCAGATTTGGGGTCGACATAGGTCGAACAGGTCGAAACAGGGGTCGAACGGGTCGAAAATGGCATTTTTGGCAGATTTCGGCGTGTAACACATGCCATATAGGGTTTTCGGGATCGGGGAACACGAATCCGACTTTTATTTTTACCCCAGGTATACCCTAGAGGTCGAAAAATGTTCGGGTGGCGACGGAGTCAATCTTGACAACATATTTTAAATATAAACAAGCAATTTGTTTCCTAAACCGTTGCGGTCAACTCAACAGTCAATCAAATGTAATTTGATTGACAGGTCTCTTTTTCCGTTTTTCCTACACACAAAACGTGATTCAAATTCAAGGATGGATCCCACCACGATCGCAGCATATTGTATTTTGGCGCGTTGTTTTGGGTTTGGAAAACTTCCTGCTAAATTTACAAGTGCTGTTATCTTTTTAAATTTTCCATACCCACCCAATTCCAATTTGTGCTATTCATAACAAGAGAAGCATGTTATTACTTATTAATCATAAACAGTGCTTTTTTCGTCTTTCTATGCATTATGTATTAACTAACAGATTTTAATTAAGATGCTCTGCCGCCGCTTCCGCGTACCTGCCGCTTCCGTCTTCCTCTCGGCTTCTTCGCAAATGCTGGCAGCCAGCTCTTGGCTGCTCTAGCCAGGATCGATAAGTTTTATAATAATTTAAAAAATTATGACTTACTGAGAGAGATGAGTTACAGTTCAGGTAGAGAAATAAAAATGTGGGAAATAGTGTTTCATCCAAACAATAGCATTTTCCGGGCAAAAAAAGGTTTGTATAAAACAATATCCTTTTTTCGTAATTTTTGGATCGCAGATTTCTGAATTATTTTACCTTCTATTTAATTAAATTTATTATCACAATTTTACACGTTTTTAAACCAAAAAACTTAGACCGCAAGCAAAAATAGTCACCACAAACACCCTTATTTTCAATTCTTATATTCGACACTAGATCTTGAATTCATTTTACTGGGAATTTTTTGAGAATTTATATTTTATATAATTTATATTATATATCTATATTTAACGAGCGCAAATATTTTTTCTAGGCTGAAAGGTGAGCATTTAAATTAATTTTTAACAGATTTTTACATTCTACATTTTCTGCGAAGCAAACATTTTCACCATAAACACTCATATTTTTAGTACTTGAGCCACTGTGATAGTATCTTTGCGGAGGACTATTCCATGCGGAGGACTATTCCATGAGGAATAGTGTGTTTCAAGAGTTGAAATTACTTAGCAAAAATGAAATCTGTAATCTATTCTTTACTCACTCAAAACTCTAAAACTCAATTTTTTAGACAAAAAATCCTGCTAATTTTGAAATATTTGATAACCTGGATCCAATGCAGTGGTTTCGGCAGCCAAAAATATTCAGCCTGAACGCTCATATTTTCATCACTTGGGCTGTCCGTCCATAAATGGCTTACAAAATTCGTTTTTCTCTGTCTTTTTTTTAGCTAAAAGGTGAACATTTAAATTAATTTAAATGTTTTTCTGCGAAGCAAAAATATCCACCACAAACACTCTCATTTTCAGTACTTGGATATATTTTTTATTATATGAATTTAGAATTCATTTTTAAGAAAACTAGATAACTGAAAAATCAAAAGACCGCAAGCAAAATTTTTGGTTGAAATACAAAGTTTTTTACAATGTTTTTCTTTGAAAAATTCGAAAAATAATCACCACAACTATTCGTATTTTCAATACTTGCCCACACTGATTGCCCCATTTCGCAGTGACATGTATTAGCAAAGGGTTGAATTTTACAAAAATACAAGAAAAGAATGTTGCTGTTCTAAAGGCATAGGTTGCCGTGCATTTAGAGAAACAAAGAATGAGAAATAGTGTGTTTCAAGGGTTGAAATGATAATATCGAAAATGAAATCTGTAATCTATTTTTTACGCAATCAATACACTGAAGTACAATTTGACTTTTGACTGTATAATGACTCTAAATAAAAATATCCACAAACACTCATATTTTCAATACTTGTAGTCTCTCCGAATCGTTGTGATGATTCACATTAGCGTTCTTTTATATAAAATGAGTGTTTATACCAGGTGGCGACGCGAAATCGTGCAATTTTGTATGTGCGTTTAAACTGGCGCCATTTCATTTTAGCCCCTTAGGAAGGGGGCTAGTTTAAATTTGATATTGCTAACCCCCTATAAAATCGTATTTCGGAGGGGGTTAGCAATGTCAGATTTAAGCTAGCCCCCTTCTAAGGGGTTTAACTGAAATGGCGCCAATTTTAACGCACAATCTAAATTTAGAAAGATTCGGCCTTCTCTTTCTTTTTTCAGCCTTAAGATGAAAATTTTGAATTCGTTTAAAAAAATTTTAGCATTCAATCTATCAGATTTGGCAAGTAAAAATATTCACCACAAACACTCATTTTGAATACTTGATGGTGGTGTAAAGGGTAATTAGTTTCTACGTTGGAATATTTTAGCGAGTGTTAAGTTGATATAATACAACAAAAGAACAGTACGAATTGAGAGATAGGTTTCAGTGCAGTTAGAGAAATTAAAACCTGGAAAATAGTGTTTACAATCAATGCTATCTCTTTGAAAATGAAAAATAGTCACCAGAAACCCTCATATTTTTAATTTTTGAGGTAATGCTGGACTAGCAAGGTTATTAGTTTTAATTAAATAAAAGCAAAAACAATTAAAAACCGAGACTCTGTATTCAAAAATTACTACAGAATACTGTCTTATATAGACCTTTTTGGCACAAAACAATGACATTATTTGGATGAATCACTATTTCTCATATTTTTATTTCTCTAGCCGTGTGATATACTATATCCCCACGTTAGCAAATCTTTCTTGAATTAATACCAAGATTATCCTTTCTTTAAAGTACCCAAATAATTATGTCCCCATCTGGTACTTGACGTAAACCTGGTGCCAAGTAATGAAAATAAATGTGATTGTGGTGTACGTTTTTTTAAATTAATTTATTTGTATGAAAACTTTCCCTGCCATTTTTTGAGATGCACTCATTATTGGTTCCATGCAGCCAATCCAACTATTGACCAAATGGTCTAAAGCTTTCCATCTATCCCGATTTATAATTAGAACCCATTTTTGGGAGGGTTCTATTTCTAGGGAGGGGCTTTAATTATTTCATAAGTAGGATGCATAAATGCGAAAAAGAATAGTTGATATGGACAGATATAGGCTACTGTGTTATTAGAGAAAGAAATAGAAAGATTCGAGAAAGAGAAGATAGAAAAAAGATTCGACTTTTTCTTTTTGAGTACAAAATGGTGAAAATTTTGAATTCATTTTAAGAAAATTTTCACCTTTTACTTACCGTAAATCCTCTAATAAGTCCCCCGGGGGACTTATTGTTTCGTAGATTAAAATAATATTTTAATCTTCGTGGCCGCGCCTAAGGCGCCGCGAAAATTTTTGGGACTTTTTGGGAAATTTTGGGAAAGTTTTTAAAAATTTAAATCAATTTTGAATTGGCGCCGAAAAATTTTGACCAAAAATTTGAATTTTTTGGATTTTTGATCGATTTTTCGGCAGTTTTTAACAACTTTTTCAATTTTTTGACAAAATTTTGTAAAAAATAGCAAAATTTGCAATAAAAATTCAAATTTGCGCCAAAAAATTTGGAATTGCGCCAAAAATTTGAAATTTGGAAAAATTTGAAAAAATACCCATTTTAGGGGGGGACTTATTTGAGGGGGGGATTTAATTGAGGGGGGACTTATTGGAGGATTTACGGTATCAGTTTTGAAAATGTTTAGCAAGTGAAAAAATTCACCACAAACACTCTTATTTTTCAATTCTTGCAATACGATGAATGTCTGTAGACACATTAATGTAATAACACCATGTAATCTACTAATAAAATAAAATTATAATTGATATTGAGAGATGAGTTACAGTTCAGGTAGAGAAATAAAAATGTGAGAAATGGTGTTTTATCCAAATAATGTCACCGAAGAATGTCATAAATTAACCTTTTTCTCTGGATGTGATATCTCTTCACTACGAAATCAATTGCGCTTTCCTCTCATTCCAAAGCAATCTTGTACCTTTGGTTTGTGAACAGAAATATTCGACTTTCTCTCTCATTTTTCAAGCTGAAAAATGACGAAAATTCAGAATTCTTGCAGACCGGAATGGAAAACGGTCTGGGTTTCTGTTCACGCAATTTGGAGTCCAGCCTAGATCCAGTCTGGGTTTTGGTATGACTACTTTAACTAATGTAAGCTTTGACTAGAATCACCTTTAACTACGGTAAATGTAAAGTGGACAGAAGTAACTAAAGTACATTGCATAGTTCTATACAAATTACACCTTTACAAGTACAAATATTGATTTATGTCAATAAATTTAATTTATATTATGCCAATTTTCACGAAGAAATGATCTTGTTGTTTTTCTTCTTCAGCAATCCATCGATTACCTTCTCCATCATCATCCAGGTCGACTGCAGCATGCGCAACAAAATGACACTAAACTTTACGCCATAAATACCGTAAACTCTGTAATTTAACCCCCTCTAATCCTACCCCTCCCCTTTATCTTTTTAAAAATATTGGTAAAAATTAGCTTTCAAATTGAGCTTTCATCTCGACTTAAAACTTCTTCTGCTAAAACTTTTAGACTCTTATCTGCTGATAAGAATTTTAATGACAAAAAATTACGTGAATGCCGCGAGTGCGAGAAGCATGACACCGTATGCCAAATAGAGCACGCCATATGCCATGGCATCCAACGCCTCCCTAAAATGATCGATTTGAGAGTGAATGACAAATTTTCAGGATTACTTACGAGTGATGAATGACGTGGATAGTCGTGTTTGTGGCAAGCGCCTTAGGCGACATGGACATCCTTAAAGATTATACGTTAGATGGAAATGATAGATGATACTTTATTGATAGAATGAGTCACCCTAAGAAATATTGTAATATGTTTAAATACATACCAGGGGTGGGCTTCGGATTCGGGATTCGGATTCGGGAAAATTCGGTACTTTTGGCCATTCGGGATTCGGCCTTCGGGATTTTAAAATCTCAATTCGGCATTCGGGATTCGGCCTTCGGGATTTTAAAATCTCAATTCGGCATTCGGGATTCGGCCTTCGGGATTTTAAAATCTCAATTCGGCATTCGGGATTCGGCCTTCGGGATTTTAAAATCTCAATTCGGCATTCGGGATTCGGCCTTCGGGATTTCAAAATCGTCCCGAAGCCCACCCCTGATACATACCCATAGGCGATGTTATTTTGCTTCAACGGATGCTTTTTGAAGAAGATTCTCAACTTGAACGACGTTTCTTCGCGCTTTCGCAAAACCATCGCAGAGCAGACGCTGCACAACACCAAGGCCAGGATCAACTTCAAGCCGGCATTCATGATTGACTTTCTGAAACACATTTTGGGAAAATAGAGTACCGTATTCCCTGTAATTAGAGACCCCATCGCCTGTCACGACAATCAGCGGCGTTTATTTTTAAAGTGAAAACATTCTAAAGTTTCTAGAAGTATTTGATACCAGAACGAAGCCCTGATTCTTCGCTACCTTCTAGTACCCAAACACTTCTGGAAACTTCTAGAATTTTTTCATTTTAAAACTAAACGCCATCGACTTCGCGATTGTAGGAGGTTCGCTAATTATAGGGATTATGGTACCTATTCCAAGTAGAGTATAATAAGCTAACAGAACAAAAACAACGCCAAGAATGCGGAATATACTCTTAAGAGTTGACTATTATTTTGCAGGCAGAACGAATTGTGCTAGGGGGATGTCCCAGAGGAGGAAAAGTCAGAGCTATAAGAGGACCAGAGGCAGGGGCGCAGCCAGGATTTTTTTTTTGGGGGGGTACGTTTCAGTGGAAATGGCCATTTGGGGGGGGGTACACTTTTTTTGGTACCCCAAACTTTTGGATTTTGGGGGGTGGGGGTACCGGACCAAATTTTTGCCCAAATTTGCACTGATTTACACTCATTTTTTCAAATTTTCCCATTTTTTTTTGGGGGGGGTACGTACCCCGGTACCCCCTGGCTGCGCCACTGACCAGAGGTGCGGGGAAGAATTGTGTTAGAGCCGAGAGAAGTAACAATAAAGACATTTTGTTCTCCGTCTCAAACGTTTTTGGTCTCAAAAATCAGAAAATCCATACAGCCGAGTGAAGCAATACTAGATTCTTGATATAACATCAGAATTGTTATCAGTGCAATGAATGTATAATGTGAAACTTTGCTTTATATATTGCCCAAGTTTGGATCGGACGAATGAATCAGCGGTTGGATTTATTATGCGGCTTGTGTAGCATATACAAAATTTGTGTTACGAATATGATAAAGTTGTATAGTAGCAACGATCAAAAAATGGTAGTAAGCTTTCTCCGGAAAGCCAGGATAAATATTTGGTTTCCCATGTTTGGTAATGTTCGCTAACAAATACGTGATGAATCACAATTTGAAACGTCATAACTGCAATCTTAGATACTAACGCTAATGGAGTATAAATTTATATATTTGAAAGCAAAATAAATTTTCAGGAAAGATTTATGGCGCTTACCAAAAACAAATTTCGCTGCATTTTTTAGAATTGTTTAATTTTGACTACAAATAACTGATAAGTTTCTAGGTATAAAATCAGTATTCAATAACCAGATTATAGTTAAAGTGCATCCAAGTAGGAGGCTTATTCCAGTCCCGAAATCACCATAAGATTTGAGCTTAATTTATATTGGAATGCGTCCATTCAACCGTCGTAAAATTGCAACCTGAGTGCGAAACGTATTGGCATTCCAAATACCTGCAATTCAATTTATACAGCGCGCAATAGGGAGCTGATTGCACCTCTAAAACATAGCAAGATTTTCACATACCGTATTTTCTCTAATATAAGCCCCCCTATAATAGAAGCCCCCTATAATAGACGCCTCCTAGAGAAAGAGAAATAGTGTGTAGAAATGAGAGGTTAGAGAAAAATTTTGCCCAAATTTGGGGGATTGAAATAATATAAGCCCCGGGGCTTATATTAGAGAAAATACGGTAACTTATAAACAGGCAAAATAATATGAGGCCGGTTTTCAATTACTGTTTTGATTATTGGAGTGCCAACTTTTTAGGTCAAAATTAGTAGCAGTTAATTTGTTGCACTTTTATACATCACAGGATGATTTGTATAAAACGTACAAGTACAGTTTTAATTTTGTTTAGTTGTTCTATTAATTATTTTTAGTTATTCACCTTGGCCGAATGTTAAAGATTTGCGAGCTTTATAGAAATTATTGTGATAATTTCGCAATCTCGTGCATAGTATATATCATTTAGCACAAACTCTCTAATTTTATCACCTCCTGACTTTATTCCGTCCCCTCTAATTTTGCCGTACCCACCTCTCCTCGCTCGATCGAATAATTATACACCGCGTCGGTAAAATTAGGGAGTTTCCGGTATATATTATGTATTTTATTGGCATCACGGAAAAAGTTCCGCGTTCCAGCAGCAATGTATAGCATGCGGTCGTACCTGATCTCAAATTCGAACCCTCAAATTCGAAAATTACCCTTGGAACGCCTGTCACTTTTATCCAAAAGTTCTGTACCTGTACAGGCACAGAACTACACCTGACGATCTCAGGTTTGACTACGTCCGGGCGAAATCCATTCTTTTTGGAGGAAGATGTAGTTTCCCGGGGTTTTAAGGATTCAAGATTCCACAATAAAATGTTTGTGGTAACTTTAAGGTAAATTTACCTGGGCGTCGTGGCACACTTGTATTTGCTTACCTCTTGTATTTGCTAAGATGTTAATTTAGGTATTGTAAATGATAGCAGGATCTTGACGAGAATATTGAAAAAACCGTTTGACCCTAATTCTAAACCCATTTCTGCAAAAATTGTGTGGGTGCATGAAAATTTTTCAGTTTTTCAAAAATGAAACGTCACATGAGTTTACTGATTGATCACAAATTCTAATTTCTGCAAACCACACCTCTGTTCACTAAAGATTTATTGGAGAGCGATGGAGAAATAGTGCATGTCTTTCAGGAAAGAGAAGCAGATTTCTTCTCTGGGTTTGATTGCCTCTGGGATAGGTAGACTCTTGGGTCTCCCGTTTTTACAACCCCGCGCTTACAACGACCCATCCACCTCCCACGCCGTTTAGTTACTGTCTTTGTGAGGTTAGAGAAGAGAATACGTGACATGAAACGTGTAATAAGGAGAGCGATCATCCAAAAGTAGAAAACTTTGAGCGAGATAGTGTGGTTAGACAAATAAAGAAACGGCAAGGGAGTCGCAGCGTCTGAAAATTTTTCAGGCTGAAATTGCGACTATGGATTCATTTTCTGCTTAAGTTTTGCTGTTTGCTAGCCAACCATAAAAATGCTTATATACACTCGGTACACTTTCCATTTTTATTGTGAATCCATAGTCGCAATTTCAGTCATACAAATTTTCTATTTCTCATATTTTATTTGCGATAAATCAAATTTGCAGTAAATATTTTATTATTGTTAATATTATTGACTTTTATTAGCATTCAATATTCAATAGCATTTATTTAATAAAAATGGTCTTCTGGCATTTAGATTGAAATGAGTTCGTATTTGGTATGGCTGATAGTGGTCGGCGGAATAGCTCTCACTGCAGGTAAATTTTTTTAGAATAATTACTGTAAACTACTGTGTATTTTATAATTTGAACCAACCATAAATTCTTCAATAAAGTATTTTCCAAATTTTGAATTATTGCCGTAAATTCAAATCTTGTGCAGCGAATTTGAATTTTTTAAGGAATTTTTATCAAATTTTGAAAAAATTTGCCACAAATTTCCAAAAATCAGTCAAAAAATCAAATTTCAGCAAAACATTTTGGGCGGCAATTCAAACTTTATTTAAATTTTCAAATCTTATAGAAATTTGGGTAAAAAACTAAAAAGTTTTCAATGCAAAGAATAAGTCCCGCTCAAATAACCGTCCTCTGGACCCCTTACGAAATATAAATCCCCCCACCCCGGGGGATTTGATGCAGAATTTGCGATATGTACTTTTATTTTACATCAGCTTGGCGCAAGTTTGAGATCCACCAAAGCATGCAATTAACTGACAACGAAGGAAAACCGCTATTGTTTGAAAACTATCGGGAACAATTACCAGAAGACGAATTATGTGGCGATGTGATTGTGCGCGGAGGCGAAAAGTTAAAAAATGTGAAGTTGTCTGGGATCAACGGTATCGTCAAGAATGAAAAAGGTCGTCAAGAAATTATTGAATTGGATTGTGGTTCGAAATCACCACCGGACTTTCTTTTAGACCTGTTGAGGGTTGAAGTTGTCTTAGGTAACTGATTTTAATAACCAAATACAATCACGCTCGGTTGAAAAAGACCACATTTGAATTTGCGGCTTTGGCGGGGTTGCGCCAAAGCCACCAATTCAAACGTGGTCTTGTTCATTCGAGCGTGGTTGTATATAATCTAAAAGTTGAAACCCCAAATTTTAAATTAAGATTTTTCGTATTTCTCCCAAAAAGCCCAGGGCTCATATTTTCAATATCCTTATTTTAGAGGGAGCCTATTTTGGAGAATAGGCTTTTATTTTTCGACTCTCGGAAAAAGCCAAAAAAGCGATATTTTGGGCATAAAACCCGTCTTTTGCCAATTTTTGGGCAGTGGGATTATTTTGGAGGGGGCGTTTGTTTATTAATGTCCCCCTTGGGCCCTATTTTAGAGGATTTAGGTACAAATACGTGTTTAATTTATAACTAGCGGGATATGGTGCCTTCGACACCGAAATTATATTACGAGTCCTTCAGTCGGGCTTGCGGCCCTCAATCGGCGTCGCCCGCCCTTACGGTGCTTGCGCCAAACCCCTGCCGCTTACCTCGGCAGTGGCATTGTCAGTGAGACTCGCGGCATTCGGCCGATCGAACTGAATATTTCAGAAAAAAATTTTCAAAAAAAATTGTCAAATTTTTTTCGTACCCCGGAGGTACGCCTACCTCAAAAATAATACTTTTTCTGGATTGAGGACCTCTGAAAACCCTCGGGGGCAAATAATTCAGGTATTAAAAACGATTTCACCCACGCGGAATCAAACCTTCATCGACGGGCTGGTGCCTGCGCCCCATCCCACTCGGCCATTGGAGACCGTGACGGAATCAGTGAGTGATTCAGTGAGCCGAATTTGCGGATTACTGTATAAAGGATTGGGCTTTCTAGAATCTTATAACAGATTATTCTAAAATTTTCTAGAAAAGAATAAAGGTTCTAGAACATTCTAGATGGAAATTTCTTCGCAGTAATCAACATATATATTACAGCTGTGATACCCCTATCCGTTAGTGTCTATAAGCTCAAAAATGATCAGGACAAGAAAGGAACAAAAGTTGGGTCTGTTACATTGGGTCCAATGTCACTCGATTTCCAAATTTGGGACGCAATAAAGAACCATCAAAACAAAGACAAATCTAAACCGTGGAAAGATGTGAAAAAAATCATACACTATGACACAGAAACGCATCGAACGACCGAGATTAAGGAAGACTATACAATCCGTTACAACCACAGTCTTTCTTCGAGAAAAACAGCATCCGTGCTGTTGCGCATCGGATTCTAAAGTCACTTTTTGTCAATGATCAAACATCAAACGTCATTTTGATTCGCTATAAATCCATCTATAAAGCCCAAACAAACACGATATACGTTTGTGTAAAACTTAATTTACTCAACCAAATGAAAGGTTCACATGAATGGTTGGTCCCGCAGCGAAGTTTCTTGGAATGGGAAGGCCACTGGCTGCATGAAAGCTGTCTTTGAAAGCTACTGTTTTTTAGATTCTAAGAAACTTCGTTGCGGGACAAACCATTCATTGAACTTTTCATTTCGACGGGTAAATTAAGTTTTACACAAGCGGATATCATCAAAACCCCCCCCCCCAAAAAAAAATATGGTGCATTCAAACATTCCAGCTCAGCTCGTATCGCGATCTGGTCATCTTTTTTCGGATTTATATCTGTGTTAGATTACTGTTTTAGAATATTCTGCGGGAAATAAAGTTTCAAATTTGCGCGGATTATCTAGTGCGCTAGCCATATTTTATACAGGGTATCTCATGTAAAAGGTACCTTTTTACACACATGTTAGATAACCATAATGAGGGGATATGATATGGCGGTGAAAAATTACAGTTGCAAAAATTCATCCAACAATTTGTGTGTAAAATTGTGAAAAATTTTTGCTACCAAAGTTTTCAAATCTTAAGAACAATCTTTCAAGTTAGCTAGGACTTGGCTTGGAAGCAGAGTTGCCCGCAATTGCGGATTGCGGAATTGCGGCAATTTTGGCGTTGCGGATTGGGCCTGTTTTTGCCGCAATCCGCAATCTTTAAGCACCCCTAAGAATGGCCTCGGCCGCGCCCTGTCGGGCACGGCCGAGGAAAAAATTTTGAAAATTTTGCCTCAACATTGAAAAATTTCAAAGGAAATTTTCTCCAAGCCCACTAAATTTTTGAAAAATTTTCGCCTGCTGCGCTATTTTTTCTTTGATTTTTCCTTTGTATCCAACATTTTTTCTAAATTTTCGCCAGCGGCGCGATTTTATCCTGTATTTTTACTGCAATTTTAGATCCCGGCGCAATTTTAGATGACATTTTCTCTGGTGACAGTAATAATTTTATAGACACAGGTAATACGAATACTAGACATAGGACCGAAGGCGAAAAATCCAAGAAAAAATAGCGCCGCAGGCGAAAATTTTGAAAAAAATGTATGAGGTTAGAGAAAATTTCCTTTAAAATTTTCAATGTTGACGCAAATTTTTCTAAATTTTTTCCTCGGCCGCGCCCTATCGGGCACGGCCGAGCATTATTCCACAAATTTTGTTTGCTTTTTGTGCGAAAAAAACCAAA
Source organism: Ditylenchus destructor (assembly GCA_022814885.1). Taxonomy (NCBI): domain Eukaryota; kingdom Metazoa; phylum Nematoda; class Chromadorea; order Rhabditida; family Anguinidae; genus Ditylenchus; species Ditylenchus destructor. The sequence continues at coordinate 12,364 of JAKKPZ010000556.1, read as the reverse complement.
TTTCTCAAAAATATTGGGCAATTTCTTCGTAGAAAATATTGTTATAAAAATTTTTCAGGCAAAACTTTTCAGAAATATTACGCTGTTTGCCAGAAAATTTTTCTAGCAGAGTTAATTTTTCAATGAAAATTGACTCTATTTTTGCAAATTTCTAAAAATTTTCGCCTGCGGCACTATTTTTGCTTCTTAATCTATTGATTTTGAACTTTTTGCATTGAATTTGTAGTAATTTAATGCATTTAATTGAATATAAATTGATCCTAGGCTTTAAAACACTATAAACTGGCAAAATTTGGAAAAAAATTGGAAAAAAATTGAAAAATGAGAAAAAATTGAAAAATTGCGGATTGCGGATTGCGGCAAATTGTGGCAATTTTTCGATTGCGGATTGCGGAATCCGCAATTTTAATTTTTTTGCGGATTGGGAAATCCCGATTGCGGGCAACTCTGCTTGGAAGCCAAGCACGACATGGATTCTTACTTATTTCATGTTTAAAAAATTGATTATGAGATCAATATGAAAAGCAGTAAAAAAGCTATAAGAAAACTTTTTACATGAAAAAACTTTATGCAATTGGAAGGATAACTCAAATTAAAATTACAAAATGCATAAATCTTTACAAAATTACGACTTGAATTGACCAAAAAATATCCAAAAATGTGTGCGCAAAAGTTTTGAAAAAATTTGTTACCGAAGCTTCCAACCCAGGATTAGAACAACCAAACTATCGTGGGTATGGATTCATTCAAGATAGCGTGTGCCTGGCTGGAAACCAAACCATACACGGATTCTACACCATGAAAATCGTACAAATAAATTGATAGATTGAAGTTATGCCTTTAAAAAACTATAAGAAAACTTTTTACATGAAAAAACTTTATGCAATTGGAAGGATACTTCCGTTATACAATCAAAGGCTGAAATTACACAAATTGATATTATATTGTAAATATACGGTATAATGTATTGTGTACAGGGTGGTCCAGAATAAAAGCAACATCGTATGGGAAAGTAACTTTTTGAGAAATCGCCATTTTATCGCGGCCTTTTACAGTCGTTCTCATGGGTTGGGGTTTTTTTTGATGCGGGGAATCCAAATTTGAACTCAGATTTTGGCGCGAGTTTCAAATTTTTGGCGTTTTCTGGGCGTTTTCTTGAAAAAATTGATTTATTGAAAATGTGAAAAATTTTTCTGTAATGTATCTTTTTAGGGGTTATCCGACACGCTGATTCCGATTCTGGACTTATTTTTTATGTGTCGCGTAAAAAATGGCCGTTTTCCTTGATTTTTTGACAAAAAAGTCAATTTTTGGGCTAAAATACGCAGTTTGGGCAGAATGCCAAACTTACGCCAAAGGGGCAGAAAATTTGAGCTCAAAATCGAATTCTCCGCACCTGTAAACCCCAAAAATCATAGAAAGGGGGTCAAAATATGCTCTTTGGGCACAATGCCAACAAAACTCCAAAAATTTGAAACTCGCGCCAAACTCTGAGCTCAAATTCGGATTCCCCGCATCAAAAAATCCCGCACGCATGAGAATGACTGTAAAAGGCTGTAAATGACTGTCTCAAAAAGTTACCTTCCCATAGCATGTTGCTTTTATTCTGGACCACCCAGATGATCAAATAAATGTTTGAAGGCAGAGCGTAAAGTACCGTAAAACCTGTAATTTAACCCCCCTGTTGTTAACCCCCCTCTAATTCTGCCCCCAGAGGTCGATCGAGTAATTATGCCCCCTCTAATTTTGCCCCAAAATGCAAATTTTTCTAAAAATGCCAAAAATTCAAATTTTTGGCGCAAATTAAAATTTTTTTGCCAAAAATTTCAATTTTTTACCTATTGTTACCATTTTTTGCAAAATTTGCCAAAATTTCATAAAAAATGGAAAAAATTTCGAAAAAAAAAATTTTTTTTGGGCGGGAATTCAAATATTGAATTTTTTGAGCAAAAATAGAACAAATTTGAGCAAAAATCCCAAAAATTTTTCGCGCCGCGCCTCCGGCGCGGCGCGAAACACCGATTGATTAATTTCCCCCCTCTAATTTTGGCCCCCTAGAGGTCGATTGAATAATTCTGCCCCCGGGGGTTAAATTACAGATTTTACGGTAAATGTCGATATATGAGAGTAATATGTTCCGATATAAAGGATGTTGGTAGTATACTGAACTTTCTTTAGCATCCGCCTGCACCGGCACCCTTGGACATGGCCTTAAGCAATGGAGACTTGCCCTTGCCACACTTATCTCCTTTTGTGTCGTCTTGAGACACCTCCCAGGCAAACACACCTTTGTACTCTTGCGAGATTTCTTTGGCCTAAAATTTAGCTTTTATGTGCGCGGCGCTTTTGCACTTTAAGGGTCCAGTTTTTCTTCCTGTAATAAGGCCCCCTAACACACAGATAACCCTAGCGCAGCAACCGCTGCGGCGCTCCCCTGGTGGTATATAAAGTGGTGAGATTCAGTATTGAAACAAGTCTATTTTTCGTTTTATATGAAAATGTTCTACCTTTGCTTCGATGGATTGCGGATTCTCAGTAGTGACAAACTTGTCAGCTGTGCTGATGGTCACAGATTTGGTCTTCTCGTCGTATGTTTGAGGTTCTTCTTTGCAGGTCTAAAAAATTTGGATGATCAGAAAAAATTCAAGTTAAAGAAAAAAGTCATACATCCGTGTAAGCCATGACGCCAGCTTCGCCTCCAGCCTTCGGAGGGTCACTCGGCCCAGTGCCTTGTCCACCCAGCTGTTGGGGACCAGCAGTCTTCCAGCCACGTCCATAGAATGGGACTCCTAGGAAGAAACGTAAATTTTTAAACCATAAAAAATCAACTTAAGAATAAAATTTTCAAGACTTTATCGGGCACATACCGTATTTTCTCTAATATAAGCCCCGGGGGCTTAATTATTTCAATCCCCCAAATTCGGGCAAAATTTTTCTCTAACCTCTCACTTTTACACGCTATTTCTCTTTCTCTAGGGGGGCTCGATTATAGGGGGGAGCTCAATTATAGAGGGGGGCTCAATTAGAGAAAATACGGTAAATTTAAGTACCATAGTACAGGGTGTCCCAATTTTTTTTCACCGATTTGTTTTCCAGTTTGTTTTTCGAGAGACTAACTGCAGATTTGGAATCAGCGCAAAAATTTACACTAGAAACGCTATTCGCAGAAAAAAATTCGTTGAATTATCCAAAACTCCATTTTTTGCCCGAGAGCTAAAAAAATGGATTTTTTGATAATTCAAAGAATTTTTTTCTGCAAATAGCGTTTCTAGAGTAACTTTTTGCGCTGATTCCAAATCTGCAATCAGTTTTTTGATATCGCTCGAAAAAACATAATTTTTGACAAAAAAGGGTGTTTTTACAGAATGTCAAAAAAGTGCCAAAAATTCAAACTCGCGCCGAAATCTGATTAGATTCGGAATCAGCACATCCGAAACCCCCATGTGCAAAAAATCGCTATCAGATGGCTCAAAAAATAAAAGAAAAATCATGATTACGTAAATTTTTATTCACAAAATTTTTTTTCTAAAAATGCATTTTGTGTACTTTTTAAAAAAGCTGATACGGTGAGTTTGGTGGAGAAAACTTCCTATTTTGTCTAGTTTATTATGTAAAAAAATCAACTAAACATGATTGGAAAAAGTTTTCAATAGCTGGAAAACAAATCGGTGAAAAAAATGGGACATCCTGTAGTTTCTGACCTTTTTAGAAAATTATATGTTCCGTTTTTCAAAGTTTACAATACAGTTACAATAAAATACAGTTTTGATCATTTGATGTCTAAAATTTTTGAAAGAGAGATCTGGACCATTTTTTGTAAAAACGCCACTTTTGTAGTGTTTTTGACAAAAAATGTGTTTATTTTTCCATTTTTACTAGTAAAATCTACGGGACGTCTGTACTTATTTTTTACACTCACCTCCAGTAATTTTGTCCTTTGGCATTCCCACGTCTTCCCAAGCCTTCAAAGACGCCTTCACGTCTTCGATGGAGGAGTTGGCACCAATAGTGTTCGACCAAGCACCGTTATAATCATATGTCATCACATTGACCCTAAAATGTATTCCTCATTCTATTCTGGAAAATTTTTCTAGAAATTTCTAGAAAATTCCTACCAGTCCACACATTCCGAAAGAGCTTTTCCGTCATAGGCGCTCTTGACTGTAGAAGGCAGCTGCATGACACTGGCGGTGACAAGCATGTCCTTGGACTTGGCCTCCTGCTTCAGGTCGCACATAAGCTTGGTGAACTTTTGTTTGTCCTCGGCGGTGCGCTCCGGAGGCACCTGGAATTCCCAATCGACATCCACGCCGTCAAAGCCGTTAGCTTTTGCGAATTCAACTGCACTTTTGGCAAACTCGGGCGACTTGTTCGCGACTTGCTTCCTGAAATTTTGGTTTTTTGTCTAATGAAGAAAGTGAAAGTGTCGAGTATACTTCTTTTGCATGCAATGGAAGTTTTAAATTTGCGCTATGCCTTGTTGATTAAAAGTACATTTTCAATGTTTGTAAAAAATTTGGTAAAAATATTTGAAAATTGATATAAATATCGTATAAAAACCTGATAAAGTGTAAAAATAAGACTGAATAAAAGTCATTTTTCCGGTAAAAAAGTTTCCTCTCTATCTTGTCGTCATTATTTTATTTCGGCATACTAACGGACACTGTGACGCCAGTTGGGATGCGGAGAATCGATTAGGCGTGTGGAGTCTCCTAGCCAGATGCAAAGGGAAGTGTCTACGCGGTCTCTGCCTAGGTCGCTGTCTATATGCCCTCTCTATATGTCTTTGTCTTACGGTCTCTCTCAGTCTATACGTCTAAACAGTCTCTCCATTTCCTAGGCAGTCCATAGATGTCCATAGATTTGGACAGGTATCCTCAAGAAATTGCCGTCTTTCTACAGAGGCTAGGTACGTGAGGATGTGTTTTCGTACATGCGTCTTACTATAACTGTAGGAGACAGTGCACAGGAGGTTAGAGAAATTATGGGTAGAGAAACAGAGACTGAAGCTGGCAAACCAGGGTACCATTTTAGTGTGTCTGGAGGTATGCCTACGTGTGCAAACCGCAATCATGAGATGAAGTTTGTTTTTGTTTTTGTGATACAACGGAAAATTAATAGTAAAATGTTGGTTTCTAACTTTCTCAGAGATTACACAACAAACGATTTTTTAATTAGTAAGAAATGAAAAGACTGTGAATCTTCTATGTTTTGGTTATGTGAAATGTAAGATACAGTAAATCCTCCAATAATTCCCCCCTCAATTAAGTCCCCCCTCAAATAAGTCCCCCTCAAACAGAATGCCAAACGTACTTGCGGTCTCGCCCGAAAAAAACTAAGTGCATATTCGTGTAGATCTCGTCGAGTTACGTAAGAAAAACCCCAATGCCAAAACTTTGTCATTGAAAATATCGGAGAAAATTGACTTTGAAAATTGAAAATTTTTTTGAAAACCCTTACGAAATAATAATTCTCCCGGGGGATTAATTAGAGGATTTACGGTATGACATTCAAATGAATAAAGTTCTTAACGTTTATCAGACCCATACATGGAAAATTTTCCGGAAAAAGAGCTACAGATTTCGAAGAGTGTGGTCCTGACTAGGAACAAGGAGTCGGTGAGTGGATTTTAGGGCTGCTTACCAAAAATTTTCCTGTCTTCCAAATTTCGGGAGGGGCATCCAAACCCCAAGATACGTGCCTATCTGCTTTGATACAAATTTTGGACCGAGGTATGGCATGAATAGTATATGTGTGTCGCAATTAGCTCGCGTCAGGACCATTTTGTTATGCCCGACAAAACATGGACAGGCTTGCATGTGTGTATGGCAAAAGTGTACTTTTCAAGGATTGAGAACTGGGATGGTGCACGGTATACCTGTGCGTCTATTTGTACAGTGATAGAGCGCGGTATAGATGGCTATATAACAATACAAGATAGTACACCAGAGTTGAACAGAGAAATATTGATTGTGACCTGCACTGCCCTGCCATATATGGAAAATGTGTGTATGTGTACAAGTTGAAAACATGAGACTGATTTCAAAATTTTTGGTAAATTTGCAAACTTGAAAAGTGCGAAGAGTATAAGGTGTCAATTATAACGGTATAGTAAAAGTTCTAGTTTTCTACCACATAATATGATTTTGTTTTCTATTTTTATTCATTTTTCTCGACGTTTTTCGACAATTTTTTGCATATCAAATAAGTTTCGTATCAAGAAATGAAAAATCGCAAATTTGTTCCCCAAAAACATGGGTTTTTCTATTTTTCCAAATTTCACATTTTTCGCACAAATTAAAATTTTTTGGCGCAAATTTCAATTTTTATTGCAAATTTTGGCAGTTTGTATCAAATTTAGAAAAGTTTTGCCAAAAAATTGAAAAATGTGATAAAAATTGTCGAAAATTCGATCAAAAATCCAAAAAATAAAAAATAAATTTTTTTTCAAAAACCAACCAGTCCTCATCCTTGACAGTGCCACCTCCAACCGAAAGCAGGACCTTGACATCCGGGTTCTTCTTTTTTATTCCCTCTATGATTTTCTTGTAAGCCTCTTTGTCAGTCTCATTGAAAGGCTGCACTTGTCCAGTTGCCGGATCCGGCTTAGCAAATGCAACATAGACATGGGTGCATCCGCACTCGTAATCGGCGGGATCGAAAGTGCCTCCGGTTACGGCCCAGGTGGCGACAAAACATCCGGATACTTTACCTCCGCTTCCGCCTCCGCCGGCAGCTGGTGGGGCGTCTTGAGTTTCCACGAAGGAAAACTGAGAGAATATTAATAAAAATATCGAGAAAATCATCGAGAGGTATACGACTGGCTCTAATAAATAAACAGAAAAATGATTGAGGTAACGGAGATGGACCGTTATTTAACCAGGTCGCGCAGCCAGGCTGCGCGACCTGGCCGCTCTTGAGCCCGCTCGCGCCTAAGAGAGACGGTTAGACGTTAGAGACAACGTCCACCCCCATGTAGGGTGTCGTCCAAGTATACGTGTAAACAAAATAGTAGGACAGATGTCGCCACTTTTTACGAGAGGGTTAGAGAGAATTCAGGGTCTGTCTGTGTTTGGAAATGTAGCAATTGGCCTTGTGATTGTGGTGGTGGTTGGTAGATTGTAGGCTAGCTAGTTGTTGTAGGTTAGCAGTCTGGTTTACTACTACTTTATAAAAAAATCAAACTTTTTAACGAAAATGTGAAGAAAAATTAAAAAAGGTCACGATCGGTTTGTATGTCGAAAATTACAATAAGAAACAGTTGATCAAATTTATAGTTTCAGTTCTACTTTTTGATGAATGATCGAAAATATTAATTCAGTGAATAAATTAAAATATATAAGGTACATTTCTGTAGGAAAAATCATCACTTTTAAGTTTTATAATTTTTTGAAACAAATAAAAAAATTGCCCAAACATTTTAACTTTCTGTAAAAAGTATCATTAGTTTTGGTATATGGAAGAGGTTTTAACCGAAGAAGGCAAACGTACGAGGGCGGTACTGACCGTATGAAGGTAAGTTCGCGCGCATACAAAGCAGTCTTTTCTTCGTCTGTAACATTTTATAGCAATTTGTCACAAAATAGGTGTAAAACAGATTTCGCAAATTTGGTTCAATAATTCAAATATTGCTGGCCAAAACTATACTTTTCCATACAAATTTAAATGAAAAACTTTTAATTGATCAGCTCATGCACGTGAGTTGATTGTGAAGCAAAAGTGGCTCGGGATGTGCGTTTACAACATCATTGAAGTCTGTCCATCAAAAACTAGCTCTTTCAATCAAGAGCATGAACGGTTGGCGACAAACAAAGAAACACGAAGCAAAATTCAAATTTGACGACGAAATAAGAAATAAAAAATCTATAGAATACTACTGAACACAAGACAATGCATGTGTGTGTGTCCGTCTCTCTCTCCGTATGTGTGTATCTGTCTGTGTTCAAAAACATCGATGAATGGCTGAGTAAAGCGTCGCTCTCTCTTTAGTGTCTCTAACTGTCTGCAATCAAATGTACTCTCTCGTCAAACTGCAAATTTGGAAGAAAATGGCCTGCCGACTGGTAAAAAGTAGATAGTAGATTTGTTATTTCCAATGGAGGTAATGTCCGCCGTGATGAACAAAGAAACTGAAAGCAAAACTCAACTTTGACGACGAAATAAGAAATCAAAATATATTAGTTATTGTTGTATACTAGAGAAGGTCTGTGCGTATGTCGACGTTCGAAAACGTCACTGATTGACTAGGTATATGTGCTCGGATGCCTGAGTATGAGTTTGGGCTAGATATGCGAAAACAGAAAAATATTTTTGTTTGGTCATGAAATTTTGAAGGTAATCGATTTGCTTTATTTCGTGTAAACAAATGCCAATGAATTTTGAAAAAATTGGAATTTGGGATAAAAATATTTTCTAAAGTAATTTTGATGACAATAGGTATGGCTTATAACTGACAAAACAAAGGCCATTAAATTTAAACCACTTAACTTTTTTCCCTAAGGAAAAAATTCCAGGCCAAAAGATGCGATTTAGCCTGAGTTTTATCTACGCCTTTTCATGCCCTAAGGGCAATTTTGAAGAGTCGTAACTCTCGAAATATGCATCAGCATACTGCGCGGAGGTGATTTTTGGACTCAGCGACGTCGATTTACTGTATAGGTATCGAGATCCGGCACGGAAACGTCGATTTAGGCCATGCGCAGAAGAGTGACCGGAAAGAAAGAAGAAATGGCCATATGATTCATGCTTCTTCTTAGAAGCGTCTGCATCGGAAAAGTTTGGTTGGTTACCGCGATTCAGTGCATTGATTTAGAAATAAAGGCGAACATTGAAAATAAAGCGAGCGCCTTCGACTTAACCCTTCATTGCCGAAGCCATAGAACAAAAGGCATAATTCTGGCGTTACCATTAGCTTTCCTTTTGGTGAGCTGTCTTTATCAAAATTATGATGTCTGCCATTGCTTATTTCTCTTTTCTATGTGATCCATTTACAGACACTCTCTTTGTATGAATAATGAGCACTCATTCGTTTTTTCTTTTTGTGAAGTCTTTAGCAAATTAAAATCGTATCCGAACGGATACACTCGGCAATGAAGGGTTAAGTGAATTTGATACCGTAACATGCTTCTCTACCGTAGAATGCTTCTCTGCTTCAAACCAGCCAATCAGCGTCGAGCAGTTTTGAAACGAGAAGAAGAGAGACGGCCGTCTCTCACGGCTCGGCAAAATATCTCTTAATATAAAATTGGTCCCGCAGCGATTACCTTCAAAGTTTGATGAGCACTTAGGTCGAAGGCGCTCGCTTTATTTTCAATGTTCGCCTTTATCAGAACCAAATTTATATGAAACATGATAATACATAAAATGAGTTCATTTAACAGAGATCAATTCTTGGAGTGTTCCCCGTTTCAGTAGAGCTGACCACAAGCACTCGATTGGAAGAAAATTTCCGGAGTTTATAAAATACGAAGAAGTCAGCGCGGACAGATCGGCTGAAAAAATTCACTCAATTGTTTTTGTACATTTTACAGTTTACTAGGAACAGGTCCTACGATGATTAGTTAAATGTTTTAGTGAATCAATTGCTTTAGTTAGTTAATGCTCTAGTTAAGCCGCAACATGTAATGTCGTCTCTTATGCCGAGGTTTGCCTTGAAGGGATGCCTTATAGGGGAGGTGGATTACGAATATAAATGTTCGTATTTCATATTACAAAAATGTCAACATGTGTAAATTTGTAGTTAAACCGAGCAAAAAATAAGTTAAGGCATACAAGCGATCCGTTTTGGCCGAAAACCGCCATATCCGGGAGGGTGCCATATCCGGGAGGGTCATATCCGGGAGGGAAGACTGTAATTAATTTTTAAATTATCCTAATATATTATGCCAATGGGACGCCAGCATGGCTGGCAAAACAATCAAAATGAATGAAGTCAATCAAAATTTTGATAGTCCCTTATTGGCTAGAGACAATGATTAGAGATCTCTCTGGCAGAGTAGCTCTGCTGAATGAATCATTCATTTAGCAGTCTGCCAGATAAATCTCTAATCATTGTCTCTAGCCAATCAGGGACAATCAAAGGTCAGAGCTAAAATATTAGAGTTAAAACTTGCTTTGTCAGGAATAAACAAGCAGCATTCAAGAACCACTGCACGTATCGAAAATAAGTAAGGTAACTGTCGGCTACTTCATACACTGAAGGCCAGTTAAAGGCAATGGCCACAAAGTATACAATTGTGTCGATTTGCAGCACTTGAACTGACACGGCGTATACTAAAACAATTTCATATACGACTCATAACCATTATATACAGTCGAACCTCGATAAGACGACACCCTCGATAAACCGACACCCTGAGTCGGTCCCCGGTGCTCATTTTGGCTTGAATTGACCCTCGATAAGCCTACACCCTGAGACGGTCCCCAGGGGTGTCGTCTTATCGAGGTTCGACTGTATTATCATCGGACTTAAAATGCAAGTTCCAACTCTGGACGGCCCAGAGTCTGGACCTACATTCTAACTCTGTATTTGGCCTTGCTACCATTCTTATCATGTTCTTGATTATGGTCTAGATGGAAAATATAGGTTATTATTCTGAGCCGATTAATCAACTAAAGCCCATATAGATACCACAATATTAAATTTTGGACCAGGGCTTGTATCAAAAAGTGTGCGGACCGATTTCAGCTTTGGCGTTCTGCCCACGTATCGGCCAGATAGCGAATTCGCCTATTTTGGCCTATGTTCGCCATTTTTTGACTACAAATTCTGGCATCTCAGGGTCGATTTAGTCCCCAAGTTTTGTTAATTTTTGAAAAGGTACGATTTTCGCGAAAATACGTCAAAATTTCATACTTTTTGCCTACCTCGGCCGAATTTTTGTACCTGTACCAATTTTTCTTTAAAAATGCACGTTTTGCAAAAATCTAAAAAACGTTCCGACTAAATCGACCCTGGGGAATTCAAATCCGAGCTCTGATTTTTCTCGGGCCCACAACGAAAAATGGGAAGATGGCCATTTTTCGTCTGCAAAAATAAACAATTTAAAAAGTTTCATATCTAAAAAAATTTTCAAAAATTTTCAAACTTGTTTTCAAAAAGTTAAAACTGAGGACTTTGCTCTATCATACTGTAAAAGTGAAATTTTCGTTATCATGCGATTATTATTAAAATCTGTGGTCACGAAGTTGTCATACTTTGCGTTTTTCCATGCAAAATGTACCAAAGTATGTCAACTTTGTGACCACAGATTTTAATAATAATCGTACGAATTTTATTTGCACTCACTTAACAAGCGAAAATTATCAAGATTGATCCGTCTTTGAGCAGCAGTGAATTGATAGAATGCAATAAATGCGAATGCTTGTGCAACAATGCTCACCAAAGATGTAGACGATCCCAGAAAAGCTGCGATAATTATGTGGGGCTGCAATAAAAATATTGATTGATGCAGAAAAAAAATATGTTTAACCACTCATTGCCGAGAGTATTTTCTTCCAAAAACTTCAAAATTTTTCTTCGGGCGAACCAATGGGACCAGCGTAAAAAGATCGTATCCGGCGGGCTCGGACTCGGTACCCCTTTCGCCGAGTCTGAAACCGAGTCCGAGTCCAAAACGGACTCGGGCTCGGATTCGGAAAGACTCGGACTCGCCGACCCCTAATAACAACATACTGTATGAACAAAACCTTATATAAATAAGGACCCCTAAGAATGACTTCCAGAAAAAGCGTGACAAAACCTTACAGACAGAAATAAGGGCCCGAACAAAAGTTTTAGTCTAAATTTGTCTACATTTTAGCTAAATTTTGACCTCAAATTCGGATTACCCTAATTAGGTACATTTCAAAAATAAGCACCCCTAAGAAATTAGCACCCCTCTTTTGTGACCGAGAAATAATTCCTGGGTTGGTCACGTGACAAAGCCAGGAAGTTTTGCTTCAGCTATAAGGATTTATCGACGTTCCCTTAGGTTAACAGGATACCCTATCATGTTGGCCAACATAAGAGGATACACTTTGATAACAACATACTGTATCTGCCGCAATATATGCTGATGTATAATTCGTATTCATAAACAAAGAAGCTATTGGCTTAAACGACGCACAAGATAGTGAGATAATCATTGAAATAATCATATAAATCGCCAGTCGTTTGTTGGACCATATCTGAAAATTAATTTTGTTCAGAATAAATTGGGAGAGATTTTATTAATTATTTATTTTTAAATCATATATTCTCACTTCTATACGCGAAAGTACACTCTTGGATATCTCCGATATCGGCTCGAAACCGGTGTCAATAGTCTCCATTTGGCCTCCTAAGAACGTAAAAAAGTTTTACTAAAGGCATTTCGTCCAACAT
>JAKKPZ010000555.1:0-27181 GCA_022814885.1 Ditylenchus destructor | reverse complement strand
ATAACTTTGAAGTTGAAGTCTCTAGTTTTATCTAGGTACATATATTGCTTTGTGTTTTTAAATTTTTTATATTGAATCTAGGAATGCAGTTTGTGAACCATTGCTAGTTTTATTGATTTTTAGAGTATTGCCGTAGTTTTTTTTGGATGTTTTTCCAGATATTTGCTGTAGCTGAATATGTCGTCGATGTATCTGAATGATATTGACAATTCTCTTTTTAAATTTTTAAGTTTGCATTGAGACATAAATTTAAATTCAAACGCTGTCAACGTGAGGTCTGCTAACAGTGGACTAGCGTTACCGCCTTGGGGTATAGTATTAAGTTCAATTCTTCTCAAATTTTTTCCTTCCGAATACAAAATCTGATCATGATCACTATATACCAACTTTTTACGCTTAATCCACCGGTATACTCAGATTTTTCTCTTTTCGTCAAAATCGAGGTTTTTTGTGAAATAATTGTTATACTGAAATTTGTCCCAAGCGGAAACTTTTAGAGAGTGGATAGCTCTGAAAATCAAGTCTGAAAGTCTGTTTCTATTAGAAAAACCTTCCCTTTACCTCCTAATAACGATTTTTAGTGTAACAACGCTCGAAAGGGTCCTCAGAAGAGGGTGCGTTCCTCAATTTCAACAATTAAAGCCGGACCAAATTCAATTCAGTCTAATGCGCGCGTATTTGATTTTATGTGTAAACTTATAACTGCAACACATCTCCTTATAGTACGTTAGTAATGTCCGTGCGTCCGCCGCAAGTTTTTGGATGGCATTCTTACGGGTGCCTAATTTAAAAATGTACCTAATTAGGGTAACTTTTAGCGAGGAATCCGTATTTGATTTCGAAATTTACCTAAATGAACCTAAATTTACAAAAACTTGCTTTCTTAGGGTGCTTTTTTCCGTGTATCTGTCCAAAATTTTTGGAAAGTGTATTCTTAGGGGTGCTTTTTGAGGAGTCACGCAAGTTCAAATTCGAAGCTTCAATACTTCATATCAAATAATATATGGCAAAAAGCATTCTGACTCCCGTAGGGAATCCCAGAGCGCTATTGTATATGTACTAGAAGCAGCGGGCCGCGCCATCAAGGCGCAGCCTCTAGAAACCCCCTATCAGTATGCCCCCTTACATTTGCGCCACTCGCCCCGCAGCCAGCCCCATTTTCGGATGCGCGACTCGCGCCCCAGCCTCCCCCAGCTGCGCCCAGGTCATAACGGTAACTTTGAATAGAAGGGAGATAACTCAGATGGTTTTTTGTTGCGTCATATAAGTCGACCCTAATAAGCAACTTCCCTAAGTTACTTTAGTAGTGAGTGGGAAAAAAATTGCTGACGGACGGACACTGGCGCTATAGGGAGAAGGCATTGTAGTTATAACGGTTATTTGCCTAAAACCTTGGATAATTTTAAGCCATCACTTAAAGCATAAGGTTACGGGTGAGCCAAGCTATGACCAAAAAACCACGCTAGCGTCAATATTACTTAAATGAATGGAAATAATGAAAAGCAAAGACCAAATAACCGTTAATACACCCATAATAACTAATAGGTTAATACTAAAACCTTTAACGTAAGTCCATCAAAGATGCATGTTGAATTCGCGTTTGAATTGGCGAGGATTGTTTGAAAAAGTTTTATAAATATCATCAAATTTGATGATATCATCGCTTTCATTGAGCCTTGGAGAGCCATCAGTTGAGTCAAATGAAATTCCTTCGCTGCGAGACCAATTTCATTCAACATGTATCTTTGATGGAACTACGTTAAAGATTTTGCTAACAGTTTATTGGTGTATCATAATGTATGTAACATTTCAGCTTGTGATGGACTTTCCGAGATATCTCGCCAACGCATATTCGAGCAACGAATTACCTATACAAAAATGCTCCTTCATTATCTCCAAAATCGACACGGTCTGGAGCATGGCACAAAACGGTATAATTTGGATACTTTCGTATAGTGATTTCGTGACTTATGAGTAAATATTATTGAGTTTATATGAAATTTTAAGGTTTGGCGACACAATGATGGTCGTCGCTCATCTTTACAAGCAACCTCAGTTAAACTACGAGTATTACACATATAGGTCCTGTGTTATGCGCAATCTAGATCTTTCAGTTTTACTGCATGATATCTTGGAGAACCATTAGGTTGTCCTGTTTGGTTAGCAAGCACGGCGGAATCAAATCAAAGGAAAATTTTTCTGTTGACAAAACGCCAAGGTTTCGTAAAAGTTCAATTTAATTGCATGATGTACACACACTCCCGGAGATTCGCCGGGGGATTTTCGAGAAATAAAATGAAACAAACAACACCCCTCTACAAAAGAGATTTTCATTGTACTCAAATTTAAAATAAATTTCAATGGAAATTGATCTTTTGCGATAACTTAGCGTTCTGCCAACAGAAAAATCGGCCGCTGAATTCCGCTGTGTAAGTATTTACATTGTTTTTATACTCCACTCTATAATATCATAATATTGTTTAGAAAATGAAACTTATTGGCCTTTGTTGGGATTTTTACTGTTTGATTCTATTTTATAAAAATTGTGTCTATCTAAAAAAGATTAGATTTCTGAATCCGCTCTGGCAGTTTTTATTTACACAGTGTATCGACTACTACTATTATTTTACATTAGATTATGCTCCAACATTTTCCTATAAAATGTTATAGAAAATTAATTTATAAGTATTTTATTTGTTTATCCTTTTTGGAGCGTACGATGCTCAACCAAGTATAGTGACACAATACTGTATGTCCCAAGTTCCCGGTGAAATTTTATCATTTTCCCTTTAAAAAAGAAATACCTCGTTCTGACAGTATGCAGCTACAATTTTCTCTGGAATATGAATAAGTTCGACAACAGGTAATGGAAGAGTCTAAATCCCAAAAAAGACAAAAAGGCTTCGGGAACACGTTCTTTGTAGCAAAGCCTAATTTTTGCTTTCCGCAATCGAAAATGACAAGAAGGAAAGAATACCGTAAAAATTTTTCAATCCACCCTTTCAAAAAACGGCTCAAAGGTAATTTTTGAGTTTTATTTTCCAATTAGCAAAACCAAATTGCCAATTCGGAAACAGTGCATCGAAGTGTCCTATGAACAAGACTCACTGTCAAATTCGATCAACTTCACCTATCAGTTTTCTGTACTTATCACAATAGTTTAACTCAATTAAAATTTTTGTTAACACCGTATTCACAATTTTCCTCGACGTGAATAAGCATTTATATTTATGGTTTTCATATTAACTAAGATGATTAAAGTATATGAGATCCATAAGCACATATGATAAACAAGTAATAGGTCAGTGGAAGTGAATCAGCAGAATTTTTCCCTTCTTCGATTACGTGCCAGCGCCATGCATCGTCAACCCAATCGTCTTCCTCGTTCAACTGAAACAACTCTTTCAAAAATTTTGGTGGAATAGTTCAATTTTTACCTCTCCGTACACTATTGTCGTCGATAGGTTTAAAGAAGTCCTCGTGCTTTCAGGCGAAATCGTGGCATTCAATGCTTCTCAACAATAACAAAAATTACATCTATGATTACAAACTGTAAACGTCGTATATTAAAGCAGCCCACTCTTCAAAGAACTATTATTTATTCAAAAAATTTTAAAAACACAGTCACCAACATCGTTTTTCCCTTTATGTCTTTTTTTTTGAAATTGGAAGAATGATGAAAAACTAAAGATCGTCAAAAGACACCCTTTAGCTTTTGTTTAAAAAGTAATACGGGAAAGGACAAAGAAGGAAAATTTTTAAGGAGGTTTTTTAAAAATTGGGGTTTTTGGCCAATTCAAATTGATTGGTTTAACCCCACCAGCGGTGTAGCCCAGTTTCCCAACCGAAAAGGAACGGGTAGTCTGGTTTTTAGAGCATTTTTCTTTTTTTCCCCCAATTCCTTTTTCAAAAATATTTTCCAATCCTTTCATACCGAAAACACAAATTTTAGATGTCTAAAAAACACTTTTTCTGGTCAACATGCTGAGCAGAAAATTTTTTTTCGTGGAGTCTAAAAATTTTTTTCGAAAATTTCAATTTTTAAAGTGTACCTTTTTGAAAAAAATTTTTTGAGTACACAAAAATAACTACAATTCATTCAGGCAAAAATTTGTATTAAGAAATATCAATTTTGGGTAGGAAGCCAAAAAAGGCCAAAATTATCAAAGTTGGTATCTATTCGGAACTTTAAAGGGGTTAAAACGCAAAAAGTATATACTAAGGATTAAAATTCAATTTTCATAGGAATTGTTTTTTATAATCTATACAGGAATGTATTTTTATAATCTATACCATTTCCACGTATCCATTTCGAGAAATCGCCAAACATCTTCTGTGGTCTCACAGATCTTTTGCAAAACCATTCAGATTTGTTCGCTCCCATACAAAAACAATAGTGATGAAAAGCCGTTATTTGAATTTTCACGCATTTGCTTTGCTCAAACGTAGTTTGCCAATGGCTCAAATCGATTGGCAAAAGAGTTACATTCTCCGTAACTTGCAAGCTTCTGTGGCGGAAAAGAATAAATAATCCCCGATAGGAATCTGAATTAAATCTCATTTCATTAAACTCATTCGGCTTTGCGCATGTCCAATTGTCTTCCTTTGCGATGCATTCTGGCGGAATACATGGATCTTTGCTAAATTTCAATAGTAATAAATTACAATAATAATAAATGTAGTAAAGTATGGTGGATACAAATATTTTCATTTTATATATTAAGCATTCAAAGTTACATCAAAATATCCATTTTTTAGACCGGGATCATATTACGATAAAA
This sequence comes from Ditylenchus destructor, assembly GCA_022814885.1. NCBI lineage: Eukaryota > Metazoa > Nematoda > Chromadorea > Rhabditida > Anguinidae > Ditylenchus > Ditylenchus destructor. The sequence continues at coordinate 22,400 of JAKKPZ010000555.1, read as the reverse complement.
TTAAAAATATAGCCTCCTTTTGTTTCGCAGGGTGCAAAAATTTTCCGTCCGGCGCTCACTACTGTAGCCTTATACGAAAATTCGAAATTTTTGCCATTTTTTGCAAAATTTTCCGAAATTTACAAAAATTTGCCAAAATTTTGTAAAAAATGACAAAAATTTTGGAAAAAATTCAAAAATTTTTGGGCGGAAATTCAAATTTTGAATTTTTTTGAAAACTTGTCAAAAATGACCAAAATTTTTGAAATTTGAGCAAAATTCCAAAAATTTTTCGCGCCGCGCCTCTGGCGCAGCGCGAAAAATCGATCGGTTTAATTTTGCCCCCCTAGAGGTCGATTGAATAATTATACCCCGGGCGTTAAATTAGAGGTTTTACGGTAATTGCTTCGCCCTTTGAATGCAATTGCTTGCGTAATGGTGAGAGATTTTTTTCTCTCTCTGGTGTGCACTAGACAATAGGGCCAAATACAATAGGGCGAAATTTTAATGGCTTAGACGTCAAAGGCTTTTGAGACTAGGAACCGTCTTTTGAGCAATACGACTCATCAAGGGCCATTTTAAATTGATAACAACTTTTGAAGGCTGCCGGTTTATTTCATACTTTGTATATGGTGTTTCCCAGTCGTGGACTTTGTATATAGTTGAATTCCTTAATCTTTCATAATTCTCAGTTTCTGCCAGCGCTGGATGACTGCAATACAAATAGCCAGAAGGTGAAGTTCCCAGATAGCGAAAGCGTGAATGTGTGTAATATTCATACGAGCGATACATGTTATCCAGAAGCATTCCATATAAATAATACACTAAACGGAAACTTACGATACAACTTAACTTAAAATACAAAAATGAAAACACTATTGAAGAAATGGATTTTTCTCTTTTCCTTCTTCATGTCTTTTTTCGCCTTCACATTCAAAAACATACTAGAAAATTTAAGATTTCGTGACACTTCTTCAATTACATCAGCATTTTGTTTAAAAAGCAATACGGCCAGGATCAAATAAGGCAAACTTTTATGGGAATCAAAGATTTTTCAAAATTTTCCGTGAATTCATTTGTATATCCGGAGTAAAATTTGTAAATTTCGTCGGGAATGTGTCTAAATTTCGTCAAAAGATGATAAAAATAGAATTTATTATTTTTAGAGGTTCATATTTTTCTTAGCGCCGCTGTGAAATTTAGATTTACTTTACCCCTCGCGCGACCATGCTCGTGCATTAGAATTGCGCTGCACCAATGATTTTTCAACAGTAAGGGTGGTTCATTTGTAAGTAAGACTGATGGTATATTTTTTCTTTAACCGGAATTTTCTCCTTAACCGGAAGTTTTGGAAATTAGCTTGAATATTAAGTTTTGGAAATTAGCTTGAATATTAAGTTTTTGAAATTAGCTGAAACAATCTTGGTGCCCACTGAGATATTTTAGGGCGTTTTTACAGTTGGTAGCGTTTGCTCGTGACACATACTTCGATAGTCTGAAAGATTTTTCCGATAACCCGAACGAATTTTTAGTTTTAAATTTTTCGATTGTCGAATTTTAGTTTATCCTTATAAAATTGGCCACCATCAGTGCATGTTAATGTTTAAGCAAAACATTAGGAACTTCTTTGTCCTTGAAACTTATTATAGCAGAAAGCTTCACTGTGCTATTTTCTTTACCATCAGATAGCTATAAAAACTAATATTAATTGAAAGTTACCGGAATAAAAGCTCTGAGCCAAAAACTTGGTTTTATTTACGCTGTTGCAATATTCTGCGACATTTATCTTTCGATCACACCCGCAAGCTACAATATAGTAACCGTCCTTTATTGAGCATTGATTACTATCTGGCGTAGAATATGGAGAGAATTGACTATCGAATAAAAAACTCATAGCAATGGTATTATTTTCAAATTTGGTGTAAAATAACCAATTGAACGAATGTCGGATATTTGAAAAATTGGTATAAATGTCGCTATAGTAAAATAGCAGCTGAGTAGTGTTATCTAATAGAGTAATTTGATTCTCCTCGTTAAAACAGGGAACCCTGAAAGTATGATATTATTCTCCTGCTTCACTATTTTAAAATGAAGCGCTAATGGTTGGAAAAGTGGGAAAATATGGCTACGAAGGGAAAATTTAAAGATACAAAGACAGGGATATACACTGGGATAATTTTAGCTGTCATTTTTCACTTCAGGAGAACTGTAATGTCATTCGCTTGTCTAATGCTGAAAAAATAGTAAATGTGAACATTTACATAAAACAAAAAAGTAGTAGAAGTTTGATATCTGATATTTCTGGCTAGATATAAAAGAGTCAAAATATTATCTAAAAAATTCTAGATTGCTACCACGACGGTCAAGATTTCTCATGAATTTATAAATAAAAGAGTGAAATAACTAATATACGATTATATCTAGAAACAGAATAACTTTTTTCTTACTTTGGAATATCATCATTTGGCACTAATTATGGCAAACAAGATAGTGTACGGTAATGCTAACCTGGAATTAGAAAAATTTTGCGGTGTCCTCCATCCTACTAAAGGAATCCATGGTTGCATAGACTCTTCTGCGTCGAGTGGCTCAGGTACAGAGCATGTAAAATTAACAGTCAATTTTTCGTTATCCATCTCAATCACAGTAAGATTTACCAACACTTTCGAGCAAACACTGTACTGGCACTGATTTACAAAAAGTGAATAAAACCGTTGTTTCACGCAAAGGCAATATTGGCAATACGTGCCAAATAGCAACAAACATAAGATATTCTTAGAATATTTCATGGTTACATTTATTAAATATTTCAAATAGCATCCAGTGTAGTAATTACATGTCCAGAAATCACAATGATTACATATTCAAAATAAAGGTTTATAATTTTCCTTTTAAAATATTCAGTCATATAAACAGGAGTTTGCGGAATATAATCTTAAAAGAGGCTTAAAACTAGTGAATGATCTACTTTGTCATTGAATGCAACTGTTCCAAAGAGTAAATATGGACAAAATAACACAGATTATGTTATACGGCTTATTTTCTTTATAAAAAATGACAGCGTCAAAAGATTTACGAAATTTCAGTTCATAAAATATTGAAATTGTGAGAAACTAGCCAACATTTTCGGGCGACCTGTTTTCAAAATTGAGATTAGTTTTGGCGTTGGATAGACAAAAATAAGTATAGCTTCTCGACTTACTAAAATAGGAAAAAGTCGAGCCCAGTGGCGCACCCAGAAAAGTGTAGAAGAGACCAAATCAGAGCACAGTTTATCATTGTTGTGTTTACCGGTGCCCCGCTTTTTTTGGCTTTAACAAAGAAATAGCACGCAGTGTTGAAGAGACCAAATCAGAGCACAGAGTTTCTGATTGCGCTAGAGGTCGAACCCCTTAACCGTATTTTCAATGCAAAAAGTTCGGATTAGCGGCCAAAAAGCGCAAACATTTTCATTATTTGACTACTTTTTCCACATTTCAATTTAACAACAACAATTACGCATTTATGTATTTTCCCTTTTTTGGCATAGTTTTCAGAACTGGCGCAAAAAATTTCAAAATTTCAAGAAAATTTACCAAAATTTATAGGTTTTCCTGAAAATCGCCAATATTTCCCTGCGGCAGCGCCGGAAAAGTACGGTTAGGCGGAATAGAATCCTTTGTCAGTTTGACTTTGGCTCTCCGTTAGGGACAAAAGATACGGTTTAGCGGGATTCGACTGTAAATTATTCTTATTCTGTCTATCTTCACATATTGGGTCGTTCAAAACGAAAGCAACTGGCAGTAAACAACGATGACGAAATTCGATTGAAATTGCCCGGGCTGCTGGGTATTTCCACACACTATTTCGTCGTTTCTGCTTTCTTTTCCCACTCGAAGAAGGAAACAGCCTAAATGCCGCACACTAGCAAGAAATTGGCCTGTATTCTGTGTTAGGTGCCAGAGAAAGAGAGACACGAAGAGACAGTGGGAAATAACCAAAAAGTGGGAAAGTGAACCGAGGCAGCCGTCCAATGAGGTGGGAAAGTCCAATGCAGTGACCCCTCCGGCGCCGTTGTGTACTATAATACTTTAAGTAATCGATATCCGGTCTACAAAAATATGTCTTAAAGTTTGCTCCTCCCGTAAGGGGACGTACAAATTTAATCGCCACATAATCCCTTCAAATCTCAATGTCTCAAATATGGCTAATTCTGTATGTAAAAAGATTACAATTACGTCAAACTTTTACAATATGACAGTTATATTAGCACTCCTGGCCTTTGTCTTGCATATTTTAGTGTAACATTCAAGTATTGTACGAGACAAGCATATACAACAAGAGACTAGTGAACTTTTGCACCTGCTTGATTGGATACTACATGACTCTGTGTTAGAAAATAATTGCTACTGTTGAATCTCTTTGTAATTATTTTTACAATCGCGCACAACATATTAACACCCGCCATGGCACTGCTTTATGGCAAATAAAATTAACACCAATTGACTTCAGACGTCTGGAAACAGAAACAAGTGTATTAAGGAGCGGCCTCTAATTGACACTCTCCTATTAATAAATGTCCCTTTCAGTATTGAATAAAAATGTCCGAGGCTTCTGTTATTGTAAAATTTATGCATGCATTGGCGAATTTTGCTGAAGGTATGAGTTAAAATAATTGTAAAAATGTTTATTTATATTTTGACCCAATTGAAAACCAGGCCAAAAACGCAGTTTTTATCACCAAACCATCTGCTGCCTTCACAACTACCTGACTAAGGAAATACGAGGATTGCAACCGAGAATTTTGCCGATAAAGGGGACGAAGACTACGGAAGATGGCGTGAAATCGTACGTCCGGTACAGCAATTGCGAAGTGCCACGAGAAGTCTACTGTGCACTAAAAACCAGGAAAAGGCCGAAGAAATCCGCGAAACTCTCGTTTTCTGCAAAAAGTGCAGCTTTTTGCGCTGATTCCAAATTTGCAATCATTTTTTAAATATCACCCGAAAAATGTCACTTTTGGCCATTTTTGACAAAAAGGGCTGTTGACAAAAAATTGCTGCACCTTTTGTAAGCAGTAATTGCAATATACTCAACTGTTCTATATTTGGAACTAAAATTTGATGTCATAACCAAGATGTCCATCTATGGTCATTTGGATGCACACCCACTCCCATTTATTCTCCCTCAACAGTAAATGTTTAGTTTGGATTAATTAAGCCATACTCTGCAAAATTTTAATCCCCTTAATCTCAAGATATTAACACATTCTTTTCCAGTTGTAATACCCGAGCGTCTTCCTTGAAAGCAAATAATTTATTTTGGGGTTTTTCAAGAAGGGAGCCATAAAAGAGCAACGATCGTCTTTGTCCATAGGAACAACAAACGTGCTAATTGAATTTGTATATTCGGTTCAAACGAGACATTGGATGATATAAATGTTGCAAGTTTACTGCTTACGATTATTTTTATTTGTGAAATATTGAGCGGCTCCACACCTCGCCATACGGAAAGTGCGAACTAGACAGGAATGTTGCAAAACATTATACTTTCTTTAATCCTTTTACTTTTGATTATTACTTCTCTCCAACTGGCCGACGTTATTTTGGCAGGTGAAACACTTACTGTTTTTGTTACAAAATATAAAGAAATCTTAAAAAGTTACTTCTGGTCCAGAAATCTCTGTGTTTATTTTTGGGTATTTTTGGCGACAAAACTTTTGAGCCAATTTTGCAAAACTTTTATGGAATCATTCCCATATGTGTTCTTACAAAAGTATGGTCTCAACTAGACATCTACAATCCTAACGAGAAATATTCAGTACAACTATAAAAAATTTATCATAAAGAATTATCTACAGGTACCTATGAATTCTATATGAGAAAACTTTGCAGTTGTTGTAAATTCAGAAAATTTCGTTCTAGTTATGCCGGGTCCAGTTATAATGGGGACTTGCCTCCTTTGATCAGAAGTATTTGCTTCTTTGTAAACACTTTTCTTGTCAAATTTTGTGCAGAGGTGAGAACAGGTGATTTCGCAATAGCCTGGGCCCTACTAAAAGTGCTCGAATCTGATTATGACAATTATATCGGACTCCCGCTTGGTCTATCGCAGTGGGGGATCAGAATTGGGAAATAATGGGTTATTATGCGTCCAGTGATGGCCCACAGCGATAAACCGAGAGCCCGATATAATTGTCATTATCAGATTTTAAGGCTAAGTGGGAAGAAGAAGGAATTTTTAATGGATCCGGGATATTACAAAATCGGTCTGTTTTCACATAATAATATTTAAAAAACGTAACCACATTTTGACGACAATGACTTTTTTCTATCTGATTCTTTTCAGCTGCAAAATTTCCTCCCTCGAGAGGAAGGCATGAGTCATATGACCTGGCTCATATGAAATCAAATGCCCTGAATGCAGCGCCTACTCCATCCTCTCCACATCTCCTGGCCAGACTAAAAAAGCATTTTGCTTTGATCCATAACCGCTCAGTTCAAGATCAATTTCGGCGAATTATAACTTTGCCATCGCCACGGAAACGCCGCGCAGCAAAGCCGACATTGATGGTACGAATTGAAACAGTGACGACTCCTAAACCTAGAGTCCGCCGATATTCGCGATTTCCATTCCTCAGCCCACCTCAGTTCCAGTAAAATTACTATTGTGTTGTAGTGCCACATGGTCCATATTTTGTACAATTTTTAATCTTACAGGGAACACCCACGGAGCATCTCGGCCATCACAAAATTCTCCATCGATCTGTGTGTTTTTAGAACCAATTTTTCATGGCCAAAAATTTAAATTCCAGATAAGGCCTAAAAATACACATATTGATGCAGAATTTCACGAGCAACCCAATGGAGTCATTATTTAGGCTCTGTATAAAAAAATCGGAAAAAACATTGTGCTTTGTTCAATTTTTCATGCTTTTCTAAGGAAATTCTCATTCAATTCTCATTAAAAAAATTTTTCTTTGTGTTTATAGATAAAATTTCTCGCAATTACTTAGCAAGACGGTCTGCAAATTCCTTCCAAGACCGATTTTTATAATGGGCGAGACAGCTCGTGAGTGTTCCTTGTTAGTTAATGACTATTTTCAATGTTAAAATAAAATTCTGTCAGTATTGTAGAGGATTTATGTTTCAAGTCATATACCAAATTTGTTGCTACATTTCGAACAATCCCGAAAAGTCAATTATATGTGTCAGTCACAAGAATTTTATAGACAATCTGTGCATAAAGTATAAATAATAAACCAACCGCAAATTTTGTTAACGGAACTATGATAAATAGGCAGAGATTCGAAACAATTTTCAGTTGCCTCTTGTAATAAGAAGATGGGATAACGGCACGTGAGAATTTTTTCTCAAATCTCTCCTTCTTTTACCGTGTAGAGAAAATTCTAGTCAATAAGTTGTATCAATCGTATACGGATTGGTTCAATAATCGAAAACTAGTAATAGCTGTTCCGGATTTCTGTTTATTTAAGAATGTCGATTTTCACCTGTTTTTAACAGTTTGAAATTAGCCCATTTTTAAGTGTTTAAAAGAAAAATTCTGCCAGTATTGTACTGGATTTCTGTTTTATACATGATGCAGCAAATTTGTCGCCAAATTTCGAACAAGAACAAAGTCGGGAAAAAAATTGCCATTTTTTATGAAACTCGAATGCACCAAACTACCGTTAGGCGATTAAAGGCACACTTAATTCATAACAAGGGAACTTCCGTTATTGTTTCATTGTTCCGCTATTTCTCCATCTTAAAGAGCGATAATTGCGGATTCAAAGGACACCGTATTTATGTTCGAGAGGACATGTCAGTAATATGAAATTTGTAGGCAATATCCAAAGTATTCGGTTATTATCTTCGGAAGTTGCTCTTTCGTTCGTAGTAATGGGCGTTGAATTTTCCTTCAGGCTAGGTCGCCTTTTGAGCGCAATTATAATATTGGCAAATACTCCAGTAATCAAAGGCAAGATCTCAACTGCGACGTAGAAAGAATATATTAACCTAAAAAGGATTTTTCCTTAAATCTTGGGTCTTTTCCAAATTTAACACGTCAGAATGCTAATTTGGACTACACTTTGGAATTCCCCTCAAAACTGGCCCGAAACCGGTGTCAGTACAACTTGTACCATGACGAATACAAAAGGCTTGTCACAGCAAAAATGCGACCCACACTTAACTTGAAGAATTTATGCTCATACCTTAAGCTTATGCTCAGAAAGTGCCTCTAAGAGGTGGTAAAAACAATTCTTAGAGGTATTCGCTGTATCCAAATTTGAAGAATTTTTTCAATACTTATGGTAACCCAATCGACATATCGATAAAATTATATTTTTGACAAACGATACTTTGGAATAAAACCAAAGTTTAGTAAATGCTAATATGGCTTCTTTAAGTCAATAATTACAGTAAGGTAACCTAAAACAGTCATAAAAGCTGAAAAAACGACCATAATTAAATTACGATAATTCTAGAAATTTTTTTATGGCAACTTACTGCTCGGATATGCTACAATGTAAGTGCAATGAAGTGCAGACGACATTCTTAAATGCAGTGTGACGTTCAGGGTCGAAATATGGAAGTAGATCGAAATAGAGTGTCCATAGTTGCAGATCTTTTCTTTACTCTACATTTTTAGACTAATTTTTAGACAATTTCCCTATTATGGAAATTTCCCCTAAGTTTTTGTGTATTTTCACGCTACATTTTCGATTATCCTTATAGTAAGTTAAATTTTCTAACCATAGAGTCCCGCTACGGTTTTTTGGCAAAAATTTTACCTAATATGTAGCAGCAACGGCTTAAGCCAAAAATTAGGAAAAATAAAATTTTGGTCAAAAATTAAATTTTAGAAAAATATGAAAAAGTGAAAGGAAATTATTAAAGAATATCCAATAATTCGGGGACGAATTTTTGAGGATTTGGAGGAAAATTGAAGGAAAATTTTGTAATTTGGGTAAAATTGCCCAAAATTTTCTCCGGCGCCGCCAATGGCGGCGCCGGAAAAATTTCATGCGGTACCCCCTATGCTTTTTTCTCCCGACCAGGGCTGGGAGATCGGAAATATCGGGTTTTTCGGCCTTTTTGAACCGATCCAAGCACCCCTAAGAATGCACTCGGCGGATTCAAATTTAAATTCTCGCCGGCCGTGCCCGACAGGGCACGGACGGGAAAAATTTTAGAAAATTTTAATGAACCACCATTCCAAAATTAGAAAATTTTCGCGTTTTGGATACCTTTTCTCCTTCGAGTATTTTTTTAAATAGTGCAAATTTTTATATGAAAACCGCCAAAAATTGAAAAATTTTCGCCTTCCTAACTTATTTACCCACAGTTTTTCGACAGTGATTGCCGGTTTTAGAAACTAAAACTACTGATTCTGAGCTAAAAACGCCGAAAATTGGAAGTTTTTATATGAAAATGTCCAAAAATTGAAAAATTTTCGCTTTTCTTTATTAATTCCTGTTACTTTAAAATTAGGTAAAAGTAGTACCATTTTATGAAAAACGTTAATTTTGGCACATTTTACCTAAACCTGGTAAATTTGGCCCATTTTTAGGCATAAACATCAAATTTAGGTGATCTGGGATACCTGGCGGTCACCAGGTATCGGATCGGACCCGCGATCAAAGTTCCAGCCCTGCTCCCGACCCTCCCCAGAGGGGCGTTATAAGCGAAGGGGCGCTGTAAGCGGACTCGACTGTAATTCCATAGCTAATAATACAGAATATCAATTCACATATTCTCAACTGAGAGACCAACCGTCGTGAGAAAATCCATATAAATCCCTTACTCCTAAAGCGCGGTTCTCTGTCAGTAGACAATTTACTTCCCTATGCTGGCGGGGAAAGTAACTTGGGGAAAGTGTTTATTAGGGTCGACTTATATGACGCAGAAATTAGTGCTACTCGATCCTACCATTATATCGAGAGTTACCGTTATCACCTGGGCGCAGCTGGGAATGGGCTGGCCGGCGAGTCGCGCAGTCGGAAATGGGCGCAGATGGGGAATGGGTGGGGCATGTTTATGTAAACATGTTTATGGGGCGGGGGGCTACCGCGCCGAAGGCGCGGTCACGCTCGCTCGTAATTTGTACAAAAGATCATCGGAAGAAGGCTTTGACTGCCCTTCTCTGCAGTCTACTTTTGGTGTCGTCATCGGTAGGACTCTGGTGGATGAGCGGTGTTAGTCGTTTGATGTTGACTAATCTTTGATCTTTTCACCTCTGGCAGTATCTCTGTTATTTCATCTGTTCCAGTTTTTGACTTTCAGTTTCCACTGGAAACTTTCCAGTACTTCAAATGTCCTTCTACCCTGGCCACATTTTAAAGATGTTTTTCTCTCCTTCGCATCCTGAGATTCCTGCTTCACACTTTGCCAGATGTCATCTTCAGTTTTTATTCCTGTTTTTATGGTACTTTGTATCCAAATTTTGCTTTTGATCTCCGGCTTGGCTAAAATTTGAAGTCTTCTGCCCCCCCCCCCCCCCCCCCCCCCCCCCCCCCGTTCCCCCCCCCCCTCCCCCCCCCCGCCCCCGCCCCCCCCCCCCCCCCCCCCCCCCCCCCCCCCTCCCACCGAATTCCGAGGGAAGAAATGTCCGGCTCCCCTTCTGCCTGAAATACCACCATTATGATCAGAATCGCCCCTTTTTCGGCTATTTTCAAATACACCACCGCTTAAAATTTTTTATTTTACTTGGTCAAATAAATAATTTTGCGCTTATATCAAAGCTAAAAAACTGTAGTTATAAATGCTATAAAACATTTCCGGAGAATAAACAATTTTCATGCAAAACATTTTATTTGAAGTCATTCAATTTTACACGTTTTGTCGGAGTCAACTCATAATTTGTGAAAGCTGAAATCATAATTTATGATTTCAGCGTCCATCTTTTCTCAGAGTACAAAATTTTACTGCATAAATTAAATTCCTCAGGTATGATCAGAGTCAAGGGGCCATTTCGTGTCCGCGCCACTGTCCACCGTTGCCCACTTAAAGTTCACGGGGGTACTAACTATATGCTCTGACTATCACACAATAGACTATGATTTTATCGAAAGACTCATAGAGAGCACAATTAAAGTGCAAAGAAGTTCTAAATAAACATCAAACCTTTTGCGGGTAAAGGTAGTGTCAAAATTTCACCAAATTTATCGAATCACGACACTATAAATAATTAGGCAGCGGGATATAACGAAGATTTTATCGATGCTACAAAGTTGAAACCAAATACCTGTAAATATGTCTGGTAACTCAATGAGATCTACACGAATATGCACTCAGTTTTGATTAAAGTGGTAAGGGCTCCGAGCGGGATCGAACCAGGGAGTGAAAATCCATACAGGGGGGAGTAATTATAGGGAGGGGAGTAATTACAGGTATTACGGTATATTGAATAGTGGGCCAATTGAGGATCCTATTCTGGAGCCGGTCCTCAACGACATTTCTTCACATTTTTAGCGTGCTATAAAATGAAAATTCCTAAAATTTGGTTTTTCTAACGGATTCTAACTTTTTGAAGAATTTAACTGAATATATACAAAATCCGTTGAGTGATCTTTCAGAGCTTGTTGATGTTGAAGTCCATTTATGCAAATCCGAGATATAAGATGCAAGTTTAAATTGTTTTGCTAATCAAAATGCTGTTTATTTCAATGAGAAGATATACATCTTAACTTTCAGTAAAGAATATATCCGTTACAATACGGGCTTTAAAATAAAATACGAGTTACTTCTGCGTCACACAGCAAAACAAAAGTCATGACATCCGGCGGATGAATCCCACGAAAACAAACGAAACGAAGACTTCCATCAAAACAAATTTCTTCATGTGGCATTACCTTCTCATAGTACAAAATACGCCATTTTATTAATGAGCATATGAGTACTTGGAAATTTTCGACGTTATTTGTAATCTCAGACGAAAAGTCACTCGTGCAAAAACAACAAGTCTACAATTCATTCAGAAATGGTTATTGATTAAAGTATTTCTACTTTAGACATATAAATTAGGCTAAAAATTTTAAGCTTCTTTCTGATCTCAAAAGTATACTATACTGTCAGAAGTCCTTATCCAAAATTACGGAAAGTGTCTATTAAGCATTCCCAATCAAAACCGTATTCAGGATCAAAGAATTGTTTAATGTTCGGCTCTGACCCAGTTCCATATATTATTCAGTTTGCTATCGAACTGCCATTTTTAATATTCCATGCAAGTGTAACTGTTTGTGTCTTCAAAAGTATATGTCGTGGAAAAGCAGACTTCTCAACCGGTTTCTTCGTCCTTTATATGGTTCAGTCTGTTTGCGATATTTGCAGCTATTTCTTGGTATGATTTTTCAATAAATGTTAGCCTTCAAATAACATAAATCCAAAATTTGTGTTATTTTTAATCTAAAATACAATAGTTTCGGAATACAAAAATTTAAGAATATCTCGCAGCCAAAGTACACGTTGACTGCTTAGTAGTTTACTCTAAAAAAGATCCGCTACTAACTTAAGTCGATGTTTGCAACTAAATCAGGCAAGAACTAAACCTGGTACTAGACCACGGTTGCTTAGGTCATTTCTAGGCTTAAAACAGCAAAAAAGTGCCATCGTCCCACCTTTCGTGCTAGGACGAGGCAAAATCCACGCTCAAATTTGAACTCCCCGGGTCGAAAACCATATCGGCAAAACAAATTTGGTGATAAACCGCCCAAAACGGCGAAATACGGAATTTTCCCTAACTTTCGCGGTGGGACCAAGCAAAATTTGAGCAAGGATTTTAATTCCCCGGGGTCGATTTAGGGGTAGGTACAGACACACTGGGTCGGGCACGGGTTTGTACGCATTCTGAGCCCTTCGACGCCGTTGTGAGTTTGGTTAATAAGTTCTGGTGGAATGTTCAAACATTTATATTTCACATGTTCATTCATCATTGTTTTTCATAACATTAACCAAAATGATCGACAACGCATACCTTGCTTTTCAAGTGTGAAAGTAGTCTTTACATTAAAGGGATTCTAATAACACAAACCCAATGTGTGGACTTTGGTTATTTTTAGCAACATTTATTGCCATAAAACGGAAACTTTTGGTTGCAAACAAAAAAGTGCCGCCGTGGCTATTGTAGTAAAAGGCAACCAGTACCACACGCCTTTTATAGAAAAATATGCTTTCACGTTCTGCTAGATATGAACGCTTGAAATTGAGACATAAACCGCAAAATTCGGAAACATCAAATTTTTTCCATTTTTAGCGATTTCTTTTTTTAATGCCCAAAAACCACCATACGAAAAAATGTTCTGTAAAAGGTATCTATTAGCACACATGTTACTCTACGATACTGCACAATGGGATATAGGATATAGAATTTGTTTTGCAGAAAAATGTTTAAACTATGTTGAAAATCTGTGACCTTGGAATGTTTCATGGAATCATCATATCTAATAATTTTTGTACAGGGTGTGCCAAAAAAAGCCCTCAGTTCAGGCTATTGTATTTCCTAGAAATCGGTGATGCATAAAAGAGGCTAATATCTTAAAAAGTGCTACTAAGCTTGAAATTTTTAATACAAAAAAGAATTTGTTCGTAGCCCACATATTTCGTCGATAATCGACCTCATGAAATTTGGGAAAAATCAATTTTTCCCATGTAAAAATAATATTCAATGGCCATTTATGGCTGTTTTTACTGTGGAAATGTCCAAACCAAGGCCAGATTCAGATCCGCCGTGAAATTCTGCGTAGGAGCCCCCTTTTTGCAGTTGTATATCGAAAATTTTATTTTTTGGTCCTATTTTTGGCCCAATTTTGATACATTTTGGACCGAAACACCACAAAAATCGCCTCAGATGACCATGCTGCTGAAGAAATAGTTGTTTAACTCACTAAGGCCTTTCTAAAAAACCCATTTTCGAGGTGGTAAAAATTTCGACCATTTTTATGGGACAATATGCCCCCCACATGGGGCCATAAAATCGACTTTTTGGGTCGAAATTTTTACCACCTCGAAAATGGGTTATTTAGAAGAAATTTAGCTTACAAACATTCCACCAGGACATATTAGCCATAGTAATATAAAGTACATGCTTGGCAATAAGCAATTTCATTTAAAAATCAGATTTGCAGTTTAAAAGCACGACTGTTGACTAATCACCCCATTGGCAACCCTGATATATCTACTCACTCTATTATCACTAACTTGAGAGGACCCGCTATCGCGGCTCTAGATCTTGAGCCGCAAAAGTCTCAGTGCAAGCAAAAGTCTCAGTGCACCAGGGATCTGTTCGGAAATAAAAACTTTCATCTGCGCGATATCAAACCTAAGATTTGGCCGGTGCCCAAGTGCTTCGCACCTGGGCGGGGAAGGAACACGTGACCCAAAAACCTATCCAAGTGATGTTTTGTCAAGAAATTGTTTGACATGAATTTGTAGGTCTAAAAAAGTTGACATACAAATGTACAATGGGCACATCACAATAGCTCAAAATAAGAGATATACCACTTGGATCGGTTCCGATCTCCCAGCCCTGCTTCTCACCTGGTCTCAGGAACAGATTAAGACTAAAGACCCTACATTGCTTATATTGGCTGCAGAAATTTTGATGACTCATAACTTAGGTATCCGGATCTGGCTGAGTGATAGCTCCTTTTGCTTGGCTCATGTAGCTCATACCTCACCGTGGGGGAAGTCGGATTCGAGCTCAGCGGACCCGAAACCCATATATAGCCAAAGCGGGCGATTTTTGTCCGGATAGCAATACAATTACTGGACTCAACTATTATACTAGATTTATAGACGGTGTTATTTTATCGAATACCTAAAATTTTTGTTCTGCCAGCACTGTTTGTACAACATCCATATTTCTACACTATCGGAGTTTTTTTGATTCATTGGTTCCTATATTTCCAATTCTTTGCACATACAGCAATTGCATTCAATCGCTATATAATGATTATCCATCCGACAAGTTATTGGCAAAAGGTGAGAGAAATTAAGAATTCCGTTTAAGATAACGGTAATGAGAAAATTAAAATGGCTAATGCAATTCACTCTCGATATTTTGAAACCCATACAGTTAAGCGCCACTGTTTATAGACCGCTCATCCCCCCAGTAAGCTAAAGCTGTGAGTGCGTCCTGACCTGGGTTTGAATTCCCGCCTTTTGGCATTCTGTTTTCTGTCCGTCCGGTTTTGTCCCCCTTTTCCTGGAAGGCTGATATCTGGGCAAGCGATAGCTTAAACTGTTCGTATAGACGAGCTGAGTATATTTTTAGCAAAATTTAGACCAAATATAGACAAAAAATTTTAGACAAAAATTCTGCAAGGCATTCCAAAGGCCATTTTTTCTCATGGAAGGCATGTTTAGGGGTGTATATTTTTGTCCGTCCGGTTTTGTCCCCTTTTTTCGGGAAGGCATTTTTATCTGTTATCTTATCTTTTTGTTGACGAGGGCATACTGATACACCCTGGAGTCCTGTGGTCGGGCGCGGAGCGCCCGACCCTCCCCCTTGGAATGTGAGGGAACTTAGATCACAAAAGGGTATAACCCAATCTTACTCCATAAACATTACGAGCCACCGCAGGTAGCGAGCCAGTCCTGTGGTCGGGCGCGGAGCGCCCGACCCTCTCCCTTGGAATGTGAGGGAACTTAGAACATCTACTCCCGAACAACCCATACTCCCGAACAACCCAATCTGACCGCTGATGGCGGTGCGCGAAGCGCCGCTGTGCACGCTAACCGCTTTCTAGCGAAGTGAGGGCCGCGAAGCGGCCCCACTTCGCTAGTAGCCCATTATTATTTTTATACAAATGCAAATTTCTGATTTTCTGCTCATGGGCAATTTGAGGTTGGAAACGAATTTTTAAAATAAATATAGCTATTAAAATAGATAAAGTTTAGACCTGGCGAGGCAGAAGTCTTAGGCTTCTAATATTGGTCATGTTTTTTATTGCGTTTGTCACTGCAAGTTATAGATTTTGGTGCAATGCAGTAGTTAAGCAATATGAGATTTCTTGTACTACCTCCACATATATTGTACGTTTCTTGCCATAATTTACAAAGGATTCATACAAACCGAAAATATTTTTGTATACACTGTAAAGGCGAAGTAGTCGTGGAAGGCATGCATTTTATCTGATTGAGTCCTACAACGCTTTGGCAAGTACAGTAATTAGAAAATAAGTTATTCAGAAATGGGTTCTAGAAGGGGGCTAGCGCAAATCTGATATTGGTAACCCCCTCTAGAATCGTATTTTAGAGGGGGTTACCATTATCAGATTTGAGTTAGCCCCTTCTATAGCTCCCTTCTGAATAAATAAATGTTTCCAAAATTATCATTCAAATTCGCGCCTTTGGCGCATTTGCTGCTAATCTTAAAATGCGTGCCTTCCACGACAACTTCGCCTTTAATATGTTACTAGGAAAGCGCATGCTGCTTCGCAGCAACTCCACTCCCCTATGGTATGGAAAAACGATTTCATACTAAGGAACACCCCTCCAGGAAAGTCCTAGGCAACCCCTTTATGTTGTATGTTGTCTCTCATAAGGCTAGTCTGGGGGGATCGACATAGAAAGAAAGACAGACAAAAGTTTCTCATCCATTGCTGAAAAGAAGAGAAAATCTGATCTGAAGAGCAGGGCCAAACGGTCAGAAAACGACGAAATAGTGTTTTTGGAAAATTTGATGAGTCATAACGCTCGATTCAATGTCAAGAAATCGGATCTGAAAGTGTTTTCACACACTACAGCCTCAGTGCAATCAAATGAGCTGTTACACACCCCCGATCTGACGACGGAAACTGCTGAACAGTTGGACGACATTTGAGCGTCTCTACAGATTACTACTACAGAACACTGCCTTAGTATTTATATTTATAGGGATTTTTTTACATCACCACTAGCATTGGCGTTGCGGAACCCAACTAGGGTGGGAATGCTAATGTAACCTGGAACCCTTAGAATGGAACAACCTTAGGCTTAGATTTCTGTGAGGACCTCATGGGGACCTCCTTTAACGGGATACATTTCAGATTGGAAATTCAATTACCGCCATACTCAGTACGCTGACTTCTTCGATGAGTTTCACCATGGAGGTGAAAACTTTGATTCAATTTCGAAAGCTGGCCGATACTCAAAAAAAGAAGCGACGAGAGGATTTTCGACTATTGAGTAATGCTTAGGCCACGCAAGCATGGATTTGTGAGACTGGGATGGAAAATGGACTGGGTTTGCGGACACGCAAGCCTGGGCCCAGTCTGGAATCCAGCCTTGAACCCAGCCTGGGCTCCAGGCTGGGTGGGTAGCCACGCAAGCATGGATAACCCAGGCTGGAATCCAGCCTGGGACCCAGTCTCAACACAAAGCTCGCTGTGCTCGAGACTGGATTCCAGACTGGGTTTTGGTCAAAATAAACTTTGGAGCCGATTTTCACTGTATTTTCACTATGTTGGTCATAAATTTGATGTTGCTGACTCAATCTCAACTTTTTCTCGACATTTTGATGCATTCTTCAGAATTTCTTAGTTTTTCGATTTTCGCATGGAAAATTTTGTTTCTTCAAAAACACTCAATTTTTGGCTTAAAAGTGTATTTTTGTTGCGTTTTTTGCTATGTTGGCCATTAATTTGATATTACTGGCTATATCTCAACTTTTTCTTCCGATTTTGATGAAATTAACAGAATTTTCAAACTTTACGATTTTCTACTAGAAAGTGAACATTTTGAAAACACACTCATTTTTCGGCTTAAAAATGCATTTTTTTGGAGTTCTCCGCTATGTTTGTCATAAATCTAACAATACTCTTTCTATCTCAACTTTTTTAAAGTTTTTTCAAAATTTTGGATTTTTTCACTCAAAAATTAGCTTTTTCGAAACACACTCAACTCACTTTTTCTATGCATTTTTCGACTGTTTGTCCATTTTTGAAGCAGTTTTCATTATATTGTTCATAAATTTGATGTTACCGTCTCTATGTCAACTTTTTGCGTAGATTCTGATGCAATTTTCACATATTTTTATTAGCTAACTTAAAATTATTCTCTCATTAATCAGGTTTTTTCATGCAAAATGGCCAAGTTTGTAAATTAAGATAGAGAAATAATATTGGTCAAATAATTGAATTTTTCGCCGAAACTTTACTATATTCGCAAATTTTATAAAATATCTCATAAAATTAAAAAACTCAACCAAAATATACCGAAAAACATGGTTACTGAAATTTTCGTAATTTATAAACACCGAAAAAATAAATAAGTAAACTCCATTGATATTTAGACAAAAAGCTGATATAGAGACGGTAACATCAGATACATAAAAATATATGAAGACTAAATAAAAAGTAATTAATGAAAATTACTCCAAAAATGGACAAAATGTTTTGACATAAATAAATGAGAAAAATGATAATCAAATCCTGATTATCACCAGAAATCCTGAACGTTACCTCTTCAAACTACCAGTAATTTTCAGAAGAAGTTTTGCGAGCATAAATTTTGCTCTATGTAAAATGGGCTATATCAAAAATTAGTTTTTTTCAGTAAGCTCAAAACACCATTTTTTGTACCACGGAACCAAAAATTTACCAAAAAACCAAATATTTTAACTGGATATATGAAAGTTATAGTGAAAAACGCAAGAAAAATGCAGACAAAAAAGTCAAAAATGAGTGTGTCCGAAACATGTATCAAAATCTACACCAAAAGTTGAGATAGAGTGAGTAACATCAGATTTATAGTCAACATAGCGAAAAATGGAAAAATAATTTCTAAAATCTGAGGAAAACCAGTGTGTGTGAAAAATTGCATTAAGTGAAAAAATAAAAAATTTGAAAAATTCTGATACTTATCGAAATCTGGAGAAAAAGTTGAGATAGAGTCAGTAACATCAGATTTATGACTTGGGTGCGGATTTTCCGGACATGAAAATCGCATTTTCGGACATGGAATGTGTGTTTTCGGACAATTGACCTATTTTATTGCATTTTTAACGTAAAATTTTTCTTCCAAAATGACCGTTTTCGGACATTTCCGGACATTTCCGGACAATGTCCGAAAAATCCGACCCCATTTATGACTAACACAGCGAAAACAGGCAAAAAATGAACACAAACACTTTGCATTCCATTTTTCACTATCTCAACCCATTCCCCAACCCAGCCTGGAATCCAGCCCAGTCCCCATCCCATTTTCCAGTCTGTGCGTGGCCGCTTTGCGTGGCCACCCGACCCATTCCACAACCCAGCCCAGAACCCAGCCCAGTCTCCCATGCTTGCATGTAAATTAATAAAAAGAAAATTATAATAAAGTAAATGTTTTAATTAGTCCCGCCTCAATTAAGTCCATAATTATGGCTTAGTTCAAACATTTATTTCGTTTTATTTTTCGTACCTCACGCCATTCCAGAATAACCACTTCAAGCGAATGGAAAAATATATAAAAAGCCAATCATTTCAAACATTATCCAACCGTTCTTAAATTTTATTTTGTAGCTTGTAACATATTATGACAAATGTTTTTAGAAAATAGTTAAAAACTAGCTCAGTAAATTTTTTCTATAATTTTAAGGTATAGATTATTTGATAAATAATCCTATAAGTGACATAAACATTACGCATTTTTTGCATTTTTAAGCCAAAATATGGACTTCCACACGGATTTTTTTGACAACTTTGTTAAAATGCGCATAAATTTTCAGTTTCTGCAATTTGTATGTTAGTCGGCCAAATTTTAATGACTCTTCAGGCATTCGGTATTGTTTTGTCAATGACCTTAAGCGTACCTGAAATGGCACCGTATCTCCAAGCGGCTCATACAAATGTCATAGACATACTGTGCCTGAGCGGATCAATTGGACTTTTCAGCACCAGGTATGGTTCTAAGAATATGTAATATTTTCTGTCCTTAGTAAAAATCTGAATGTCCAGAAATTATGTCAGCTCACATTTTAAAATTGTGTGACATTCTTATATTCCATATTTTTGAGTCTCCATAACAAATTTGATTATGTGAAGAGGGATTTAGCCATTAATGCGAATTTTACTTAGAAAATTTTCCTTTTCCACAGAAAATTTTTTGTCACAGATTTTTGGAAGTTATATTTGCCACAGATTTAAACTTAGGCTTAGATAATACCGTTAAATAATACCAATACCAAATGCGAACGAGCTCGTGGCGACCTGCGCAAGTAGGCCGCCTTCAATTCTCATAAAATAGTTAGATCCATAATTATTGTTTGATTTTCCGCCAAATGCGGTCAACATGTGTGATCAGAGAACTTAAAAATGTGACATCGAAAATTCTCACGTAAAATGTTAGAAGTATTTATGCCTCTATAGATGTACATTTAGCAAACTTCTACGACGCCATTATCTTAATTTCTATGGATTGAGGACATTTAAAAATAATAACGCTTCTGTTTGTATCTCTGCAAAAATATTCTTAAAAACATAACGTTTGATGAAACACTGTTTTATTCTGTTGCTGATTAATCAATGAAATAAGAAACGATTACATTAAATATGGTGTTTAACACGAAATAAATTAAAGAAAATAATCAGCCTTTATATTTTAAATCGACCCCTTTGATGTAATGTTACACAGGCAATAATGAAAGCAGGTAATATTGTGCATTACCTTTTTAGTAGGCTATCCTTGTAGGTCATGTTATCCCAACAGGTTATTGTCGCACCAACTTTCGATTTGTTTGCATCATACTTGGCGTTGTGCGCAAATCATCATGCTCGGTTTAATCGTCCCCTTTAGGGGAGTATTAGATGTATTTGAAAATATAGTATTTGAAAATACAGGATTTTCTTCCAGAAAAGTACTCGCGTCGCACTTCTGTTTGCGGCGAGTAATACTTTATTTGAAAGCTCTCGATGAGGGTTGTACAAAAATCTTAATTTTTCCACTTCCATTTCACCTCTATAAATTTTGTACATTATAGGGTCGTGTCTGACGTGCCCACCCCTTTAGTTAAATCCATTTTCCCACATCGTAATAGACTTAGGGCGAAACGATGTAGGTCTAGTGTTATAAACCTTTTTACAAAACAATTACCGTAAACTCTCTAATTGAAGACCCCTTCCAATTTTGACCCACTAGGAGGTCAATTTTTCAAAAATGTCGAATATTCAAACCTTTTGGCGCCAATTCAAATTCTTTTTTTTGCCAAAATTTGAACTATTTACGTACTTTTCGCAATATTTACCTAAATTTTGCAAAAATTTGCCAAAACTTTGCAAAAAGTGTCACAAATTAGCGAAAAATAACAAAATTTCCTGGTCGGGAATTCAAATTTTGAAGTTTTTGAGAAAATGTCAATAAACGACGAAAATTTTTGAAAGTTGAGCAAAAATCCCAAAAATTTTTCGCACCGCATCTCCGGCACCGCGTGAAAAATCGATCGGTTTAATTTTATCCCGCCCCTATAATTTTGACCCCTCTGATTCTGATCTCTAATTCTGACCTCTAATTCTGACCTCTAATTCTGACCTAGAACTCGATTAAATAATTATATCACCCGAGCTTAAATTAGAGAGTTTACGGTACTTCTATTCTTTGTGTCTTTCTTTCTTTATTAACTCAAGAAAAATTACTCTTGAGGACCGGCCCAAGCTAAAACGAAGGTCGAACTTATTAATAAAATTCGAACATAGCTGAGGTTTTTAACGGGGTTTCCATACATTTTTCCAAACAAAACTCAAACTTGAATCAGGTTCAAACTTAAGTGACGTCGAAGTTAAAGCAGATTTGAATTTGTTAAAATTTGAATTTGTTGAAACTGTTAAACCAGATTTGACTACAATGTAGAATAACAAAAGAAAATTGGACATCGTCCGGCATATAATCCGTATTGAGAATCCTCAATGGTATATTGACTATTAGATCCGAGCCAATAGCATGAAGATCCAACTTACTTTTGGGTCCGACGCTACAACGCACGCACAGAGGAAAAATGATATATAAGCAACTTTCCGTCAAGTTCTTAAGTACGTATTTGGCAAAATTTTTTCACAAAAGCTAGTTTTTAATTTCTTAGTTCAAGCATGTCGATTTCCTCTGCCTTCTTATTTTTCGCAAATGAGTACGTCCGTGTGGCCACCTTTTAGGAAGACTTGAGTATAGACGTATTTGACAGGTGTTGGCGTCAGACTTTTGAATATTTACACTTGCTAATTTAAACATTGTAAAATATTTTTTCAAAAAAGTTTAAAAAGAATAAAAAATGGATCGTAAATGCTGCCCGACGAAGCCGAGCACAGAAGCTAGTTAAAGATAAAATGAATATTCTGCGTGCCCCATTGTGTCTGAATCATGGTTAAAAATGAATAGGCACAGTGGACAAAATGAGATAACGTGTCTTTGCATAGAGATATTTTTTTAAATTTTACGTTATGGTGCAATTAAAAATAATATGGTATTGACTTTTGCTCGTTAATGCTT
>JAKKPZ010000554.1:0-27207 GCA_022814885.1 Ditylenchus destructor | reverse complement strand
CGTCTAAAAACATTTTGTCTATATTTTGTCTAAATTTTTTGAAAATCTATATCAGCACATCCGTACGAACATTTTAAGCTATCACTTGTACGGAAATGAGCAGTGGAAGGGGTCTAAACGTCAGTGGACGGACACACCAACGCACGCAGAGACGGACAGACACTGGCTTCTTAGTAAAGTAACATGATGAGCAATTTAAATTCCTATAATTGATCCTATAATTGAATTCCTATAATGCTAAGGGCCTAGTAACAATTAATATCTACACAATTATTAGGTGCTCCCAGAAGTTCTCCCTTCACACAACGCCAAAGTTAGTTTGGCTCAAGTTCAATATTGCGGGAATTTAAACCAAATTTTTTCTTTATCAAAAGAAAATTGTTTGGAATATGTATCAAACTTTGTAAATCTGTAAAAATTTTGTAAATAAACTTTGTAAATATGTGAATTTTTACAGTTTTACAAGGTTTGATACATATTCCAAACAAATTTCTTTTGATAAAGCAAAAAATTTGGTTTAAATTCCCGCAATTTTGAACTTCTGGGAGCACCTAATATCTTGCTCTAATTGTTATTAATTTAATTAACAATAATTATATGATAGATAAACTCACTAACAATATTTACACAAAAATACTATTAACCACTGGAGGTAAATTATTCAACCTCCGAAAAATTCAAAATTTTTATCACATTTCTTCCGATATTCTCTGACCAAATTTTGTCATTGGGTTTTTCGACGAGATCTACGCAAATATGCAATTAGTTTTGCTCAAATTGGCCAATTGGGAGTCTGTTGGGAGAGGGGTAAATTAGAGGGGATCAAATTAGATGTTTTATGGGATATATGAAGTGTTTATAATTTAATGTAGATAATTTTTGATATAACTTCCATTCTATCTAAGTCGCAACTGTCTGTTTTCCCTTTTCTCACAACCTTTCGACACCACTCCGTTTCGTGTGGTGTCACTGGATAGCCCTGGGACTGAGAAGACCAAAACAGCTGGTCCCTTGCCCGGTAAGTCAATTTTTGGCCCAAAAATGGCCATTTTTCAAAAAGTGGCATTTAAAAAATAATTGGCATCAGTTTAGCATTGTAAAGAGCCTAAACAATATCTGTGAAAAAGACGCATTAAAATGATTCACTAAAAATAGTTAAAAGTCCAAAATCAATCACAATTGTATCACGCACAAAAATTTCTTTAACATATTTATAAGTTAAAATAAATCATTTCAGATGGTCAGAAATGCAGCATCAATAACCATTGGAAAGGCTTAACATATTACTCATTTGCCGAAATGCGTCCATATTTGGGTCCAAGTGTTCGCATAACTTGGACTGGCATGGTCGTAGCCGGAAATTCCATCTAGAATCCCTAGCAAATCGAGGAAATGGAGTCCATTGTATACCTTTGGCGAGAAGCGGCATTTGCATCGGCAATGATGATGATAGCCTGATTACTGCCGAAGATTTCCAGATGATTTTCAGTTCATCATCAATAAAAGAGCAAAAATATGGACAAAAATATTGAGCAGCAATTATTTTGCATTTTTGAAAAGTTTTAAATAGATTGGCCCCAAATCTGATAAATTTTCTATAAAAAAATCCGTTTCGGCAAAACTGTCGGATAAACGAGGATGAACCGTAATCCTAAAACTCTTATGGTCTGTAAAATTTAATATTTCAGGAAATTGGTGAGCTAAAATTACGCTAGTAAAGTTTCCAGTCGCAAATATTAAATTTAACTGACCATAATGTTTCACTCGATATTGCTATCTTCTATAAATTTTTTAGGCCTTTTCCTCTGCCGTTTCGCCAAACGCGTTCAAAATCGTATTTGTTCAAGATGGAGGAACCTTTGCCTGTATTCCGAGAAACGAACAAGAAATCGAACGAGATATTGGAATTGAAGAAAGGACTTCCGGTGGAATGGCAAGAAGAAGACTTGAAGTACTTCGACTTTGAGGACTTCTACAATTATACATTGGAACGCTCCACCATCTGAGTTAAATGTGCATTGTTACTTAATTATTTTCGTTGCATGAGTTTATTGTGTTTTGCAAAAATCTTTTTGTATTGCATAAAACGTTATCTTCTACGACAATTAATTTAACGGGTTCTTATGAGCACCTGCGCAGGCACAGTAATTCATATGTTTGTTTTTAACGGTTCATTGTCGAATGTTATCAAAACCACAATGCAAATGTTGACCCCTTTGATCACTAGGGTTGCGAAAATGCACAACAAACTTTAGCGTAGTTTTTGGCCTATTTTTCGGCCTCCTAGATAAAATCTGATATTATCTTATATATCTAACTTTCGTCCTGAATCAGGTTATGTGAGTAGTTTTTACATTTTCTTAGTTTTTACACAACGCTGCTTATTTTACAGCTAATTTAACATTGATTTTCGGGGATTTTTTGCTACCATCAGGTATTCGGGGTCGGAGTATTCGATTCTGATATTAATTTTTTGCCAGGGGAACCGTCGGAAGGGTACATGGACTCCTTACTAACTGAAGGCAGAATTATGGAAATGGTAAATTTCAACGTATCCTACCGTGTTTTTTTCCACCCGGAGGAAAGGGAGATCGTTCTTCCCGCGATTCATTGAAATATCGCCTGTACATTTCATTCGCCTTGCACATTTCTACCCAGAACATTTTCATTCAAATTAAATAGGTCGTGTGCTTTCCATAGTTATCGTTAAATGAACATTTTTATTTCGAAATGACAGTACTCAATTCCATGCTTTTTAACAACATGTTTATTTCGAAATTTGATTTTCTTCTCGCTGCGCGCTATTTTCAAGCGTTTCGTAATGAACGAAATGAATTATCTATTATCTATTATTTAGCACGAACTAATTACATTTTCCAATTTTCTATTTTGTATCCATTAAATGACTTTGAGAATTGGAGCAAACAAGTGTGATTCATTTTTATGCGCATTTCTATCCAAACCTTTCTCAATGAAACTAAATGGGCTGGCTGCTTTATACACGAATGAAAAGTTTATTTCAAAATTTGGCTTTTTCATGTCTCATAAAATTAAAATTGCTGTTTTGCGTTTTTATTTAGCAATGATTTCACAGGACACACAGCGGCTTCGCCGCATGGTGCGCCCCAAATCCGGGATTTTCCGGATTTCCGGAAGCCATATCTTCCGGTGGTTGCAATCTTTGTCGGCGAGACCGGTACCAATCGACTCCTCTCACCGAGAGGAAGCGATTGACATATCACACGTCCGGATCCGAGCGCCTATTAGAAAATTTATTTTGTAAACCCCCCCCAAAAAAAAAACTGTATAAATGGCGTTTTATCAACTTTCGTGGCGGGACCACCCAATTCTGACATTGACAACCCCCCT
Source organism: Ditylenchus destructor (assembly GCA_022814885.1). Taxonomy (NCBI): domain Eukaryota; kingdom Metazoa; phylum Nematoda; class Chromadorea; order Rhabditida; family Anguinidae; genus Ditylenchus; species Ditylenchus destructor. The sequence goes on along the minus strand of JAKKPZ010000554.1, from coordinate 23,838 downwards.
AAAATCATGGGTTTTTGGGGGGTTCTCGCGAGTTTGGGGTCCGGGACCCCCAAAAAGTGGGAGATTCTATTGGGGGGGGGGGACAGACACCTATCAACTTAGAGGGACCCGACTAGCGGGATATGGTGCCTTTGGCACCGAAATTACGGTGTCCTACAGTCGGGCCAGTGGCCCTCACTCGGCTTCACCCACCCTCGCGACGCTTCGCGCAAGGTGAAGTCTTATACCTCGACAGTGGCTTCTGAATCCAGATACCTAAAACTAGGGGCCCAGTACTGACTACGCCAGTAGCAGAGTGCACTTTCATTCCAACTCCCTTCCCTCAAAGAGTTGTTCGGGAGTTGTTTTTTTGGGCTAGTCCGGGATGAGGGCCTTAGGCCCTCACCCCGGAGAAAACTGGTAAGAATGGCCTCAAAACACCGTCGCGGAGAAAATGACAAATTTTTAGACGAAATTTTAGACAAAAATTTTTGAAAAGGTCGATTCTTAGGGGTGAATTTTCCCTTGAAAATACACTTTTGTCTAAAATTTATCTAAATTGAGCTAAATTTTGCCCTCAAATTCGGATTCCCACAAAAAGTTACCCTAAAAAGGTACATTTCAAAATTAAGCACTCCTAAGAATGGACCTCTGAAAAATGAAATAAGCACTGGTAAGAATGACCCTAAATTTGACGGCCCGAACGGACACTACTAAAATATAAATATTAAATATAAATGATACTTTACTAAGAAACCGTTGTCCGTCCGTCCGTCCGTCCCTGCGTGCGTCCACTGGCGTTTAGACACCTTCCGCTGCTCATTTCCGGGCAAGTGATAGCTTAAAATGTTCGTACGGATGTGCTGATACAGATTTTCAAAAAATTTAGACAAAATATAGACAAAATTTTTTAGACCATTTTTAGACAAAAATTTTTTTTTCGTCGCGAAACGCCGCGATAGCGGCGGTGCTGTTGCTAGCTAATAGGTTTCCCCATTTACACACTTTTACAAGCGCCGTGAGGCGCTTGTATATAAATACTAGGTAGAAGATCTGACTTCAGCGTTAGATTGCCCATAGTTGAAAACTTACAGCAATTTTGGATTGTATTTCTGCAACACAACGCCAAAAAATAATCTCATTAGAATTTTCCACCTGTTTTAAATTTTTTCGGGCTCCACTTCTTATCTAAAACAGGCCATAAAGCGCTCTCTCACTTCACTTCATGTGACCTTTTTTGGTTTTCACTCCTCTATCTTTAATCTGATAATGGGCTGGGCGATGGGCGCCTTTGAGAATTTTGCAGTTATTTATTTCTTCCTCACGTTTTATTCATTTTGGTTCGAAAAAAATGTGTTTTGTTCCCCAAATTGTAAAATTAACGGAATGTACTTGTTTATAAAATCACTGAATAAGTTTTTTCACGTGAACGTGTAAGTCATGCCCGTTTGGAGAGAAAATAGTTCCTCGGTCTTCTTAATGTACTCCGTCTGTAAAATTGCTGATTATGGATTACTGAAATTATGTTATAGTTTACAAAACTGCTATAGTTTTGATAGATATTGACATCGCTGCTCAGACTGTAGCAATATGTTTGTAATTTTACAGAGAAGTTGATAAGGTGACATCTGCTCTATAATTTACCCTATAAATTTCTGTTATGAAAATGTCCAAAAATATAGTCCATAAAAATAGATTTCAGATTTGATAAAATGTCATTACACCTTTTCTGAACGGTTTCCACCATATGAGGCAATCCATTCGAAAATGCAGCTGCTGATAATGTCATTCCTCGAAAAACGCTCTGTACAAAATAGAAGAAAAATATTCCCCAATAGATAACAACTAATGTGCAATTCAATTTTTCAACCGAGACTCTAACTCAAAATTTCGTACGTCAGTGTTACATAGAGAGTCTTGTTATATAGAGTATCTATATTATATTGAGAGCTGCCAAAAAGGGCGATAATTCAAAATTGGTTTAAATTTTGTACAAATTTCTGAAAAAGTCGAAAAAATTTTGAGAAAGTTGGCTTTAAATCCAAATTTTAAGTAATTTGAATCCCCGTTATATAGAGACTCTCATATAAAATGGAAATTCGGGACCGGACAAAATCCGCTTTATAATGAGACCCGCATTATATAGGGGCACATTATATCGACTGTATATAACTTTGCAAGTAATGTCTAAAATGGTCATATCTTCATTCATATATTCACGTCGACATTTTTCTTTATCAAATAGTAATGAAACTTTTTTACCTTTACGCACTGGCGCAACCAGAAACTCTGTGCTCTGATTTGGTCTCTTCTACACTGCGTGCTATTTCTTTGTTAAAGCCAAAAAAAGCGGGGCACCGGCAGACACAACAATGGTTAATCATAGTTAGAAAAGAAGACAGAGAAATTTCTAGAGCTTCTTTCTAGCTATGATTAACCATTGTTGTGTCTGCGGTGTCCCGCTTTTTTTCGCTTTAACTTTAAATGGTCATATCTTCATTCATATATTCACGTCGACATTTTTCTTTATCAAATAGTAATGAAACTTTTTTACCTTTACGCACCAGGGTTGTGCCGAGTGACTCGAAACTCGACTTTTTCGCCGACTCGAAACTCGACTCGAAGAATTTCGGCCGACTCGACTCGAAATTTTGGACACATTTTTATAAATTTTCAATGTATTTTAAGCGATATTTTTGGCAAACAGGCTTAATATTTCAAAAAATTTTCGCCAGCGGCGCTATTTTTTTCTCCCACTTTGTATTATGTCTCATTGTTTATCGCCAACCTTGGGCCGAAAATTTATTAAAAAAGCGCCGCAGGCAAAAATTTTTGAAAAAATTGACTGTTTCTTTAAAAATTGACTAAAATTTATCATTCAAATGAATTATAACACTGAATTTTTTGAATATTTATTGAAAATTTCGCAAATTTTTGTTGATAATTTTCGAGAATATACAAAATTTTAATGTCAATTTTCGGCAAACAGAGTTATTTTTCAAAAAATTTTGCCTGCGGCGCTATTTTTCCGCGAATTTTCAACTGATTAATTAATGCGGAAACTGTCAAAAATAGCGCAATTTTTTTCAAAAATTACAATCTTTATTGAAAATTTCACGAATTTTGCCAGCGGAAGACTGTAAAATTCAATGCATCTCCACTTGGTTCTGAAGAATCTGATATAATAATTTTCAACCGCTCGAGCAATAATCACGGATCTCCGAAGCCGATTTTCTCCTCGAAATTTTGAAAAATTGCTCTTTATCAATCACAATTTTTCTCGGCTAAATTTATTGCAACATTATGCTATTTTGCGTTTTAGGCCAAAATTAGGCTATGAAGTTAATAACTATTTCCAAAAATTAGTACCAATTTCAAAGATGAAATATTCAAAATTTGGGGCAATTTTTTGTTCAAAATAAGAAAAAATTAGCTCAAAAATAGCTGAAAATAGCCAAGAATAGCTCAAAAATAGCCAAAAACCTTTTTAGACATAAATTGAATAGTAGTACTAATAAATAACAATTAACAGCAAATTTTAGCAAAAAATTGCTTTAAAAACCGAAAATTTTGACTTTTTGAATCATCAGGAAATTTGACTCGAAAATGACTCCCAACTCGAAACACGTCTTTTCCGTCGACTCGAAACTCGAAACTCGAAGAATTCCGGCCGACTCGACTCGAATCTCGCCTCGAACTTTTCGTCGACTCGGCACAACCCTGTTACGCACTGGCGCAACCAGAACAAACTCTGTGCTCTGATCGGTCTCTTCTACACTGCGTGCTATTTCTTTGTTAAAGCCAAAAAAAGCGGGGCACCGGCAGACACAACAATGATAAATCATAGCTTAGAAAAGAAGATAGTGAAATTTCTCTATCTTCATTTCTAAGCTATGATTAACCATTGCTGTGTCTGCCGTTGCCCGCTTTTTTCGCTTTAACCAAGAAATAGCACGCAGGGTAGAAGAGACCAAATCAGGGCACGAGTTTCTGGTTGCGCTAGAGCCTTTACGTATATTATTAAATTTTGTAGTTAAAATTTGCAAACATGTATTTGCAAAACACTTTTATTCAAATTACGATTTGTAATTGTAATATAAAATATAATAAAAGAAAGCTTCTTCTTGTTAACATTTCTTTATTCCAAATCTGACAAAGGCAAATAGTGTGGTGAAAATTTTTGAAAGTATAGAAGCAAACAAATCATGTCGTAGTAAGAGACATCGAAATTCGATAGAATTAAAAGCAAGATAGACAATTGGAGATAGCGAAAAGTCAGTGAATGTTACGATGTTACTGTTAGTGAGTGTTGCGTAAATGTTGCAGGCGGACATTGTGGCCCGAAACGGAAGCCATTCCTGTCAGATATACAGTGATATCCTCCCCGTCCGCATGCATCATATTTTCAAGCATCTTATCAGTTAGTGGTGTTACTCCTATAAAGAATACGCATAAGTAATGTACATTCAAACCCCCGAATAACACCGCTCACGGGAGGGGACAAAATCGGCGTTATTCAAGGGGAGGGCGTTATTTGGGGGGGGGCGTTATTCGGAGGTTTCTAACCCAAATTTGGTTAGATCGGCTTTAATCGGGGTTTCTGAATGTTTTGTCAGTAAATTGAATTTATTGGCGCGAATTTGAACTTTTTATAAAATTTTGGTATTTTACCGAATTCTGTAAAACTTTTGGCAAATACGCCGAAATTATTTCATAAATTTCCGAAAGGTTTTTGAATTTTGTAAAAGTGATACAAATTTCGAAAATGTCTTCAAAATATTTGAATCGGCGTCATTCGGAAGGTCATTTATAAGGCATGTTTCAAAAATTCGGCGTTATTCGGGGGCGGCGTTATTGGGAGGGGCGTTATTCGGGGTCAAACCATACAATTTTTGGGCGACCAACCGAGACCGAAAAAATCGGCGTTTTCGGGGGGGGGGGGTTATTCGAGGGGGGGGGGGTTATTCGGGGGTTCGACTGTATATCTATCTGTCTATATGTATGGCGTAAAACTTGTGCGGATTACTTTTGAGATACAGATAATAAGGGGCTTAGGACTTACGAAAATAGCCAATATCACCACGCTATAAAATCTTTCAAAAATTAGCCAAAATTCAATTTCAAAAATTTCAAAAGTTACTCTCTTATATTTACTCAACTTTGTTGCTTAGCTATTATCACCACACTCCAAAAGAGCATTAGGCGTGTTAATAACTTACCATCATCAGCAACAATCGTTTGGCGGCCGGACGGAATATCCCACTGATTATAGACTTTAGCTTTTATCGTTTCCAGATAAATCGTGTTACTTTCATGCGTCTGCTTCCAATACATTTTAAAATAGATCTCTTCATCAGGAACTCCCAGTTGTTTTATAGTTATCATTTTGTGCGGTGCATCAGCCGTAATCGGGCTAATCATCGTCGAAAAGACAATTATTGTAAGAAAGAAAATACTCATCTTGCTTCCAGAATACATTTGGTGAGAATCTAAGGCAAGTATATGTTGCGTATAAACAAAATCAACTGGTAGTCAACAAAGTCAACTAATAAAGTAGAACGGAAAATTCGTAGAAAATTTGATTGTTCGTAAACAAATTTTTACATGGTTCGCGGCTGTGTTTTGTACTCTTATAGGTTTTTACCACTCTGAATTCAAATGTAAGAACAGTTTTGGCATTTGGGACATTATAGTACCACTTACTGGCATTCAGCCCATTAGAGAGAGTGTTAGAGCAGAATTTGGAGCGCAGAAGGCCAGAAAGTGGTTTTACTCCAAAACAGATGTCAAATTCGGATTCAGCGGGGTCGAAGAATCAAGGGTACAATATCTTGTACAGAAACCACACATAATTTTTTTCAAAAAATCAACTTTTCGTTCTAAAAATATGTAGTGAGAAGCAGTGTTTTGCTGACCGGGCAATTTGGTAAACTGACCTGACCGGTGACCAGACCGGGGGCCCCCGGGCACCGGATACCTGACCTGACCGGGTCCGGTCACCCGGTCAGGTCAGGTCAGGTCTGGTCAGGTCATGTTTAACCTGACCTTCTGTATGACCAGGCTCAAAATTTTCCAAAATCGCTAAAATGGTTAAATTTGCCTGTTTTTCAAGCATATCGTTGTAATGTTTATCTATTTATGTTTTTACACCTAAAATGGACTTTTTTGCAGGTTTTTAGAGCATTTTTGCACAATGTTGGGAAAATTTTTGAAAATTTTTAGAAAATTTTTAGGAAAATATTTGAAAAATTGAGATTGATATTTGAAAAAAATATGGTTCAAACTTTCTACAAAAATGATGTAAATGAAAGTGTATCCCGGTGAAAGCGTTTTTGTTTGAAAGTGAATTTTGAGCAGGAGTTGACTTCTCAGTGAGAAGTCAACTTCCTGCTCAAAATTCACTTTCAAACAAAAACGCTTTCACCGGGATACACTTTCATTTACATCATTTTTGTAGAAAGTTTGAACCATATTTTTTTAACAAACTTTCAGTCATCCGCAGGACTCACAATTTTATTCATACATCCTGATAAGGGCGACTGGAGTATGGTCCGCCCCTCCCCAGTTCCGCCCCTCCCCCCATCCCCCCCCCCAGTTCCGCCCCTGTATAAGCTTAAAATGGCCATAAATTTTGATATACTCAAGCTTAAGCCTTAAGTTTAAAATGTTCCTTAGGGCAAAGACCAACATTTCAAGACCAAACTTAAAGCTTAAGTTGAGTGCATCAAAAGTTATGGCTATTTTACTGTAAGAGAGTAGTGATTAGCCGAGATTAAAAGCCTTTTCCCCGGGTGGCTGTGTAGTGTAGCTGGTTAGCACATTGCTCCGGATAAGCAAAGGCGCTGGTTCGAGTCCAGCCACCGCCATTTTTACTTTACGAAAAAAGGATTGTTCGGGAGCTTAAGCCTAATGACTTGGCCGGGAGCCTAGGAACATTTTAAGCCTAAACTTAAAGCTTAAGCTTGAGTACATCAAAAGTTACGGCCATTTTAAGTTTATACAGGGGCGGAATAGGGGGGCGGAACTGGGTATTTAGCAAATACCCAGTACCAAATACTATTTACCGATAAGGACATACAGGGTGACCACGTTATTTTGGCGGATTTCTTTTGAAAATTTGAATTTCAATATATATGAGTAATACCTCATTTTAATCCTGACACTTTGCCATTTATTATAAAAAAAGATCTCGACATAACGTTGACTCCACACTGAGATATAGCCGTTTAAAGTCAATTTTAGCCGATTTTGCGCCGCATTTTTTGTGGGCCGTTTTTTAGCTGTTTTTTTTCAAGTGTTATTTGAGCCGGTTTTACTCAGGAAAAGTGGTCTGAAAAATTTTTACGCATATATCTACTTTTTCATGCTCTATCGATCCCGCAAAGCAGAAAATTGATCTAGCGTCAGAAAATGGGTTTCCCAGACCTCAGTTTTTCACCTCCCTTATGATTTTTCGTTGAACTTTAAAATGCTCGTTCTTAAGTTTGAACAAACCTTATGTCGAGATCTTTTTTTTATAATAAATGGTAAAGTGTCAGGATTAAAATGAGGTATTACTCATATATATTTGGCGCGAATTTGAAATTCAAATTTTCAAAAGAAATCCGCCAAAATAACGTGGTCACCCTGTACTATTAGGCTACAACTTATACGGGTGAGGAGCAAAGAATAACACGTCAGGTCCCAAGCGGTGACGTTTTAGTTTGACAAAAGAGAGAGCCCATTTTACCCTGTGTCTGAAAAGATCCCGTACACTTTTGAAACTCCAATGTTATAAGTATTATATAAGTAATCGTACCTATAACTTTGATAAGACATCTCACAAAATAGTGGAAATTTCGCACAAAGCTTGCGACCATCTTTTCGACCACCGTTTGCAATGGTGTATTTGTACTTCGTCAAAATTTTGTCTATGCTTTTTACGCGTTAAAAAAATCGACTTTGGTAGTCTTATAATACAGTTTGAGGCCAACAAAACCCTTTCTACAGAATAGGTTTTTGTTTGAATACTGGTGAGATATGAGCATTTTTACGCACCACACTTTCCCAAAATTTCAGAACTGAACTTTTCATACGATGTGGTCGCAAACTTAGTGTGAAATTTCCAGTACAGTCATACCTCGATATACCGCACACACGATAAGCCGCACTCTCGATCATGACAAATCTTTTCAGATTTTTTCTATGCAAAATTCCCTCGATATACCGCATTTTGTGCAGTTAAACTCGATATACCGCACAGATTTTTGCGGAACCAAAGTGAAATTTCCAAGTAAAATTTTTCGTTTATCCGCACAACGAAAAATGGTACTGTTTTTGGCGCAAATTTGAATTTTTACACAATATTTTCCTGTTTTTCTTCAGTTTTTCGAAAATTTTGCAAAAATTTTGCCAAATTTCGGCCAAAATTTAATAAAACATTCAAAATGTTTTGGGCGGGAATTCAAATTTTATTTTTTATTTTGAAAAAATGACAAAAATGTAGGAAATTTCGTTTATCCGCACAACTTTGCAATGGAAGGATTTTTTCCATACAAAATTCCCTCGATATACCGCACACCCGATTAACCGCACTTTCGATATACCGCACAAAATCGCCATTCCCGATGTGTGCGGTATATCGAGGTATGACTGTATTTTGTGAGATGACATATCAAAGTTATATACCAAATGAAAGCAGACAGAATGGGCTTTTCATAAATACCCAACACACAAAGGTAAATATATGCAAAAATAAATGCAGTTTCGATAATATAGGGGAACTTTTCAGACAGAGGGTAAAAATATCTGTGAAATTTTCAACATCCTTTCGCGAAACCAAAACATTTTGACCAAATTTTTTGAAAATCTTTAATTCGTTTTTCATTTTAGGGATTTTTCCTGAAGCCATATCCTCATAATCTGAAGGCAAGAGTAAAAACAGCGCAAGTATGACAAGAGAAAAATTATAGGCAGAGAAAATGGGACACTTTATTGTCAATGATGAAAACGAACATGCGCTAACAATTATATAGGCTTTGCTGATGACTATGCAATGCTATGATGATGATGCAATGTCTAGCCCAATCAAAGTTGTTTTGACAAATTTTGTTCTTTTTACATGTTTATGCAATTTTGATATGGATCTCTCCACTTTGAATCATGTAAAAATAAGCAGACGAGTACTTTACTCTCGCTTACATCTCTCGCTCAATTCATAGCGGCAGACTAGACACAACTTGATGACATAACATGAAAATGTTTACGTCCTTTTCCGAAAATATGGATTTTACTATGCCATGACTATGCCATCCTTTGGTCGGACGAAGGCGCCCGACCTTTCCCTTTGCAATATGAAGTAACTTAGAGCAAATAGTGCACTTACGCAACTGCCCAACAGCGAAACAACAGATTGAAGTGTTGACAGTTTGTTTACCTCTTCCCTTCTCCTGCCCAACTCACTTGCTTTTGGTTGATGTCTTTTTTGTTGCATTCACAAATAAACAAGACAAATTGCTTCATCTTTGCCTATATTTATTTTTCCAATTTGCCCTTTTATTTCCCCGGGGTGTTTTTGAAAAGTTTAGGAAACATATATTACAAGTATCTATTCTTCTAAATCTCTTTTTGTGTTTCTTAGCACTTTATCAATTCACTTCTCTTCTTGTTCTCTTTCATGTGGCAAATTGCCATTCATTTAAATTGTGGCATATTAAGTATAGGGAATATTAATTTTGTTAACAAGTGCTGTTGTAAAAATCTCATAAGTCAGAATGAGCTTACTAAAGGAAATCTATTACCACACATTTCACATCTTATCAGCTACATGAAAAAATTTCAATAAGCCCATCGGCAGAAATTTTTATTTTTTTCGGCATTTTTTGGCCCATTTTTTATAGACGAAAATCGTCTCAGAGAACCATACTGCTGAAGAAAACGTTGTTCAATTAGACGAATACAATCCCGATTTGGCCTCTCTCCACTTTGAATCATGTAAATATTGCAAAGATGAGACCGTTGTAAGCAGACGAGTACTTTACTCTCGCTTACAACGCTTACAATTCATAGCAGCAGACTAGACACAACTTGATGACATAACATGAAAATGTTTTCATTTTTCATGCTTTTTTTCATTGCTAGAGTAATTTTTAGCGGGAAATCGGAATTTGAGGTCAAAATTTAGCTAAAATGTAGACAAATTTAGACAAAATATAGAGTCAACGTACTTAAATTTTCGGTTTTCAGTGCTTTTTTTTGGTGTCACTGTTTCATTTTCAAGTGCATTCTATCCAGTGCTTTTTTTTGGTGTCACGGTTTTATTTTCCCAGCCAAACTTAGATTGAGCCGAATTCAGACTGAGTCTGAGTTTGCGACCCGCCGCAGGTGGCGAGCCCGTCCTGTAGTCGGGCGCAGAGCGCCCGACCTTCCTCCTTGGAATGTGAGTGAACTTAGAACAAAAAAGGCATACTGATATAGAAAAGGCATAAATCTCTTTTCATTCTTTAATTTTCAAACCTATTTTTATCTCGGAAGGAAATTACTTCTCAAAATTTGTAAACTAAATCCAAACTCGTTCTCATTACAAGTCAGTCAACTTTTTTCTTCATTATATTTTCATATATCTCCTCTCTCCCTTACTTCCCTTAAGGTGATTGGTAATTGTAAGTTGTGAGGTTTCCCTACTGAAGATAACTCGTCCTCATAACATGTTTTAGTCTTGTTGTCTAGGATTAGAGTCGAAACAACATGACTATTTGTCTTTTCTTTAAATCACTTGTCCAAATCTATTTTCTTAATGTTCATTCAAAATTTCAATCCCTTTAAACCATACTGATATAGACTCTCCGCGCGCTAGTAATTAAATAAGACAAATTGTTTCATCTTTGGCGATATTTATTTTTCCAATATCAATCAATCATTTTATCAATATTTATTTTTATCACTTTCATCAATCATTTTATCAATACCAATCCCTCTAATTTTGTCCCCCCCCCTAGAGGTCGGTCGTGTAATTATACCCCCTATAATTTTGCCCCACCCCCAAAATTCACGCCGCACCTGCGGCGCGAAAAGTCGATCGGTTTAATTCTACCCCCTCTTGTTTTACCCCCTCTAATTTTGCCCCCTCTAGATTAGATAGATTGAATAATTATCCCCCCGGGGGTTAAATTAGAGGTTTTACGGTATCTATTCTTCTATATCTCTTTTGTGTTTCTTACCACTTTATCAATTCACCTCTCGCTTACAGTTAGAGACATGTATATGCATTTTTGTTGTTCTTGTGATAGCAACGTTCAGGTAAAAATTAGAATCTTCAAAATTTTAGTCTATATTTTGTCTAAAATTTGTCTAAGTTTAGCTAAATTTTGACCTCAAATTCGGATCCCCCGCTAAAAATTACCCTAATTAGGTGTCAAAAAACGATTTCACCCGCGCGGGATCGAACCTCCATCGGCGGGCTGGTGCCTGCGCCCCATCGCACTGCGCCACAAAAAGGCAGAATCTTCAAAACGTGCGACGGAGGATCGTCACTAACTTACTATAACACTAGGTTCACGCACGTGGGGAATCCCCCGGGGGATTGTGGAGGGGATCCCCCGGGGGTTGAGTGTTCACGCAAAGTGTTCATGCAACCGGCTGGAAAGGGGAGGGGATCCCCATGGGGATCCCCCGGGGGATTGGGTGTTCACGCACAGAGGGATTGATTCATAAAAATGAAAGTCAATACTTTTGTGTTCATTTTTCTCCTGTTTTCACTATGTTGGTCATAAATCTGTTGTTACTGACTCTATCTCAACTTTTTCTCAAGATTTTGATGCAGTAGACAGTATTTTTTAACTTTTAATTTTTATATTGAAAACACTTTTTCCTACAAACACTGATTCAAAATACAAAATTAAAATATACAAAGTTCATATATACAAAAATTTTTATTTCAGTAAAAGCAACAATTTAAATCATGTTTTCTTGCCGATCAACAATTCCAGCGCTATTGAAATACTCAATGAGAACATTTTGAACTTTTAATGCATTATTGCGCGAGTGGTTTGCTTTCTTGCTTCGCACTTGAGCAAATCTTAGCGGGTCGGGCACCAAAGTTCTCCAAGCGTCGTTGTCTTCGTATGAGAATCGAGTGTCTGCGAGTGCTCCTGGATTCAAGCTCTTCTGGTCGATTAGGAAATTGTGCAGGCAACAGATTGCTTTAACTATCAGATCAGAGACACAATCGCTCGTCTCGATGGCGTTGTGGGCATTGACTTCAATTCTGAAATAAAACTTGAACCAAAAAGTTTTAAAAAATCATGTTACCTGTCGCTGACTAGTCGCTTTAAACGCTAAAACGTCGGCAGAGTCATCCGAACATAACGGAAAAACTGTTCTGGGTGTTGCTTCATTTGCTGGAATAAGTGATGATATTCTCCAAATTTAGCTCGCTGTCGATTTATCGGATGTATTCCCCAACGGCGAGGATTGCGGCGCTGTTGTCGTCTTTTTCTTGCCCACAACAAAAGCAAAAGCTTTTGGTTTTGCGTCAAAGCCATATCTGAACAAAAAAAGCATAAGAAAATTGAGATCGAAAATTTTGGTTGTAATTGTATTTATTATTAATAAATTATTATTAATAAAAAAATGTTCACTTTCTAGTACGAAAATCGAAATGTTTGAAAATTCAGTTTATTTCATCAAAATCGGAAGAAAAAGTTGAGATATAGTCAGTAATGTCAAATTTATGGCCAACATAGCAAAAAATGCAACAAAAATACACACAAGGCAAACCATGAGTGTTTTTGAAGAAACAGCATTTTCTTTGCGAAAATCGAAAATCTATGAAATTCTGAAGAATGCCTCCAAATCTCGAGAAAAAGTTGAGATATAATCACCAACATCAATTTTATGACCAACATAGTGAAAATACAGTGAAAATCGGATCCAAAGTTTATTTTGGCTTCAATCCCCCGGGGGGATCCCCCCGAAAAATCAAATCGATTTGATCGGTCGGGGGGATCCCCCGGGGATCCCCCGTGGGATCCGCCGGGGGATTCCCCCGTTGCGTGAACGCAAATCCCCTTCCCCTCCACAATCCCCCGGGGGATTCCCCACGTGCGTGAACCTAGCATAAGGATGTGTTTATGAATGAAGTCATATATTTTTCATTCTTTCCTCAGCCAAATAATGATGCAAAATTTTTCAACCTTTTTCAGTGATTTTATGTGTTTAACAATAAATTTATTTCAATGTCAACAGCGAGCACAATAAAAAAAACCTTGAAAGATTTTTGTTTTTAAAGTTTTTCAGGATAGCAAAATTTTTGCTGTTAGTAAAATTTTGCTTAGAACAATAAATCAAAACAAATGTGGCAGCCCCGATAGGGGCTGCTAAAACCTAGTGTCTAAATAAAATGGAACGCAAAACATTCGCTTATAAAGATCATAAAAATTATATTTATAAGAGAATAGCAATTTCATAGGCAAATTAGATATATTAATAATAATATTATATTACATCCTGTAGATTTCGGAGGCATCAATTTTAATGCGGATATTAGCAGCTAGCTGGGTTGCTTCAGAATTAATTGAGCCCTCTCGGAAAGTGGTAGTCTCACCAGGTCTCTCACTGCGCCTGGGGGCGAGATATATCAAGTGCCCAGATGGCCATATGCCCAGAATCTCTAATCAAAAAATGTCTGGCTCTCTCATAAATACCAGGCTCTCTCTCTCTCACAGTGTTTGTCAGTCTGATTAGAAAGGAAAAGAAAGGAACCGAGGAGGCAGTGGGAAATAACCGGGCAGACACATATCTTCTCTGCGCTCTGTTTCTGCAATGGTCTTTTTGGTGCACCGCACAATAGCACCAAACTGACCCACAAACAACATAAAGGGCAGACTTCCAGCGACGAGTGTTCGGTTTAATTACCCAACGTGAGGAACTTAAATGTTTCTCTTATAAATTTTGGAAAATCGTCTGAGCATATGCTCAGACGAAAATACGTCTGTGAAAATCAACAAAGCATTTTCATTTTCTTGTCATTCTGTGTCTACACAAAATAAGACTAAAGATATGAGAGAGAAAATAATGATGCTTTGTGCAATTGTGAAAAGCCAGACATTTTTCGCTTAGAGAATGCCCAGGGGGCGATTTCTATCAAGTGCCCAGATGCCCATATGGGCATCTGGGTGCCCATATGCCCAGAAATCAGTCCTTATCAAATGCCCATATGCCCAGACAATTCCCAGGGCATTTCCCTTCTTTCTGGGGATCTGGGTGCCCAGAATTTGGTAGAAACAGACGTTCTGGGCATATGTATATATATACTTTTGTCCGTCTGGGCATCTGGGTATGGGTATTTGATAGAAATCGCCCCCAGATCTGGGCATCTGGGCACTTGATATACAGTGACGGACAAAAGTTAGTTCCAATTTTTATTTTGTCCATAACTTTTTTTCTAATGTACTATTTTTGATCTGTAAAAAGTATGTTATACTTCAGAATGTATCTCGTCTGACAACTTTTAGCGTTTTTCAAATTTTTCATTTTTTGCGCCAAAATCGCCTTTTTTTAAAAAAATGCCAAAAATGGAATTTTCTAGAAAGTTCTTTTTCAAAAATCTGAAACCGCTATCTTGTTCAGCATAAAAGTTGGGTATACCCTGTAAATTCACATTTTTTCGTTAGGTAGAAAAAAAGTTATGGCTGTCTAAAGTTGCGATTTTTCGGTCAAAATTTAGCATTTGCCATTTTTGACCGAAAAATCGCAACTTTAGACAAAACTACCGTATTCAATGTTTTTAGCCCCACCCTATAATAAAGCCCCCCTCCAACATGCCATCTTGAGAAAAACTAAGTGGATATTCGTGTAGATCTCGGTGAGTTACTTACGGAAAACCCCAAAGTCAAAACTTCGTCCTTGAAACTTTCGAAGAAAATCGAGTTTGAAAATTAATTCCAAAATTTTTCGGAGGTAGAACAATTTGGCTAAAAACAGGGTTATTTATTTATTTTTATTTATTTATTAAACATATTCAAATTAAATTTAAAAATAAATTAATTCATATTTGAGCAAAACAGGTAATTATTTTGAGTTGTTATTGCCAATTCTGCTCTCTAATTTTTGTTTTGGGCATTTTGACACGATCAAACATTTTTACATGATCATAGCGAACATTTTGACGCGATCATAGACATCTTTCCTTGTTTTCACCAATGTAAAAGTAAAAAATGTTCATCGTGCACACACGGAGAACTTTGAGGAAAGTTAAAGCAATACATTGAAAAACAATTTTTGCATCGATACTGCGGTTGACGCTACAAACAGTTAGCTCTTGTTTGAGAATTTTGCTTCGATACTTCATCAATCGATAGACGCTGAGCTATTGCTTCTACTTTGAAATGTACAGCTGCGCGAGATGTGGACTCCAAAATGTTACGTTTTTGCTGTTTTCGAGGTCGAGATCTCGGCCAGCTGCGCGTTTTGCGTGTTGGCCTCAGCCTTGTCTGAGCTAACTATAAACTAGCGGTTGTTATAACGTTAGGGCCAAACTCAGTCCCAGAGAAGCCCAAAGGATCTCAAGCTTCGGTGGACTGTTGTGACATTTGCTCTTGTGATATTTGTAAACAAATGAGCAAACCTGTCTTGGCAAACTATACACAAATGTTAGTTATAATGGCAGGCTAATAAAATATCAGCAACATCAGAGCGGCAGCATCATGTTATTGCGACACACCTGTTACTGCAAGCTTGTCCTCTCAACTTTGGACATGTCCTATGCTACTGTTGCTGTACATTCTGTAAAAAATGATAGCTTCGCTCAAAAACATTGGCGTAACTTTCAAATTTGTCAACGAGATTTCAAACCGATGACTACTTTGCTTGACATAAACAAGACAACGCTCATTTCCGATTCTAGCAAAGCAAATGTTACCGAGGAAAAACGTCTTGTTATTGAAAGTGATGACGCAGGCACATTCCTTAAATTTTATTATTACGCACGATGACATGAAATTTTATTCAAACGAATTATACTTTTTTAACAACTTTTAAAACTGGCAGGGAACGTTTGTTGTGGCAGTCCCGAAACAACAGTACAAAAAGTAAAAGCATAAAAATATTATATGAGCAAACATGAAAGAACTATGTCATTGCTTATTTATATGACCAAATATGGCTCTTGTTTCATTCCAAGCTCTACATTAAAGCTTGTTAACTTTCTGCTTTCCGTACTATTAGTTAATAAAGTTTTCTCATTTATATCAGCTTAATTAAAGACTTACTGAACGTTTTGGCATTGCGATTCAGAACGTTGTTGCATTGTGATTCACAGATAGATAATCAAAATGAATCAGACAGACATTCATATCAGATAGATTCTTCAAAATTAGTTACACGCTTGGTAGTTGTGTATCAGATAATAAAGTGATAACGTTCATGTCTCAGATTTGTATTCTTCGATATTCCTTTGCAGATATATTCCTTGTAGCACTAAACCAAATTTTTAAATTATCTGAACAAAATAGAGTTCCTATCATCGCTTACCTATTTTTTCAACCTGACTATTTTAGACAAGCAATATATAGATATCCGTTATCTCTATACTATGAACTTTACACTTTTGATTGTTACATTGGTGTTGGCGCAAGCTACAGGTAAGAGAATTTCGATCTAAGCAATTCTGGTAACAAGTATCGGCTCAAGACGATAGTCAATACTCACGTGATGGTGCCAAAAACACACTCCCAACTTCCTCTTAAATTTAGAGCATTGCCCCAATTGCCCTAAAATTGTCTAAAAACGCTAATTTTGACTTCTTTTACTAGCTATCTCGTTTTATCTTCAAACATTCAATTATAATACCATCAAAAATTCAATCAGTACCATGTTTTTGAAACCATCGAGAATGTTCTAGGAGTTTTGAAAACACTTCCAAAAATTCAGAAAATATACCACCTTTATCCAACTCGAAAGTAACTCTCGTTCCCTTCTTCAAATTTTGAAGTATGCAATTACATATAATAATATACGTATTTAGGATGTGTTGTAAAAGAGGTTGAAGAAGAGAAAAGATTACGATGCATGAATGGAACAACAACATATGGTTATTTGGGATACACGGCACCTGATGCGGAAGCATTCCACAAGATTAAAATTTATATTCTTCAGGCGTTTCCGGGCTATCCAGAGATAGAAGTTACCAGTGCTTTGCTGAAATATTTCATAAAAAAGATTGCAAAACCAAATGGTTTCAAGCAAATTATACTGTCCGTTGACTGGGGCAGAGCAAGCAAACTTGAATTTGTGAACCGTTCACTGTTTACCAATGATCAATATAATCATATAGTAAACTTATGAAACGGTTTTAGAATATATTCCGTTTTCATTTATATTTGGTTTTGTTGATCATTTTACGGTCTTGTTCGTTGATTTTTGCTAATTTTCGGGTAAATAAAGGGAATAATTTAGATTATACAAAGGTTATCGTGTCACAGAAGTGGTTTCTTTTTTCTCACAGATTTTGCTCTCTTAGCCAGGCTTTGGTTCTTTTGAAAGAACAACCGAGTCTGATACCGATTTCTGATTTCGGACCGATCCCGAAAACCCGCGGATCCTGAAAATCATTCCAAAAACAACTTGAAAAACGGCATATTGGGGGCATTATTAGGGTATTACCATTTACAGAAATCGAAAATAACGTCAAAGTTGGATTTGCTGCATCTGAAAACCCCAAATAAGTATAGTTTCAGAATCGCAAAATGCCATCAAAATCGCATTTTTGCTTTCATTAATACCTTTTTTGGGTCACCCAGTATGGGGCCTTATTGGAGACAATATCGTATACCCCTAGTCTAAATTAACCGTAAACTTCTTTGTCACACTTCCAGACAAATTTTTATCACTTTTCGGGATCTGCTTTCCTAGTACATTTCCGGGATTTCCTAGTACATTTCGTAGCAAATTTCCGACTTTAAAGTTTTTTGAATAAAAATCAATGCTAGGTTTTATGCGCAGAATCCGAATTTGGGGTTATTACTGTACAGTTTGTGGACAATAAAACACTTTTTACAGAATAGTCTCTCGTTTGATTATCGGCGAGATATGCGCATTTTTCTGCACCATACTTTTGAAGAAAATTAAGAAATGTTTTTGTAAGTATTCAAAATAAAAATTTTTGAAAAACTGCGTGATAGAAACGTAATACAAAATGGGCAACAAAATAATATCAAATACTCATAGTCATTCATTCATTCTAAACGAAATATACATAATTGAAAAGTGGTGTCATAACTTAGATAGATGGATCCAGGTTACTCGTGGATATTTGTCAGAAATTAATGGTCAGCCGATATACGATCTTGCAATTTTTTGCAATAAAATGATACTTGGTGCAAAAAAAGAAGTATTTTAGTGTCACTTTCTCTCTGCTAAGAAGTGTTGTACAAATATGACCTATACAGTGGCGCAGTAAATAAAATTGAATGCTTACAAATATTATTTGATACAAGCTACGCAACTTTTATTCTTCCAATTTTTACATACAGTTCTTCTAGTTTTAATATTTCGATCTGACACTCTAGTAAGACTAAAATAGTGTCAGACAGGTTTTCAAAATACCCCTTAAGGGCGATAAAACTTGTTAGAAGGCATCTACTGATGAGACTCGACCTTCGTAGTATTAGGATAGTTCTAACCGTCTAGGTTAATGGTCGAAATGGTTAGATAATAATTAACTTTTTACATCACTCTTTCGTACTCTCCCAAAATAGTTTTGTTCACTAGTAACAAAAATGTAAAATTAATACAAAAATATATTCCACTTAGAATGGACTTTTATACGAAAATAATATTAGATAATACTTATCTTATGGAATTCAGGAAATTTTTGTAAACAGTTTTCATCATTTGAGATTATCCTCATAAAACATATATGATTTTTCATTATTTGTCTTCAGGGTCCCGATCATGTACATTATTGCCGTTTCCACGTCATGAAGTTTGAATCCTTAACACCCGGAAGGTCCGGTGTAGTAATTGGTCAGAGCTATTGCTGGGACTGTGTAGATACTATATTCGCAAAAACGGTCCGTTGAACGATGTACCTAAAAATCGATTTGAAGGTCGAGACCCCCGAAAAATGGGTCACTGTATCCAGAGCCCTGGTTTATTCATAATTTGTTTTGACGCGTATCCAAATTATATGTCGCTGGAATGCACGTCACGTCAGCTTTCTAGCAACGTATAACTTGCTATGACGTCATTACTTAATATTTCATTTTTAGGTAAAAGTTTACAATTTTCACGGGTGTGAAAAATAGTGCATGTTAAAAATCGCCAAAATTTAAAAAATTTATTTTATATATTTATATATATTTTATATATTTATTTAAAAAAATCGATTTTTTTCAAAATCAAGAATACGGATCGAAAAACTTGACGTGGTGCCACTTCGAGGTAAAGGCATTGCGGCATCTTTGATGACAGAGTTGTTCAAAATAGTAGAAAAAACACATCCAAGAAATCGATTTGCTTGTTAACTTACCTTGTTTAACTTTTATTATAAACAGTGCAGTAAATACAAACTAATGGTAATGTGCACAAAGTCAATCCCTGAGTCAAACTTCCCTTTTTGGGTGTGCTTTTGCACTGCTTATCCCTTGCTTTCCCTGTTAGCCAAGTTAATGGCATCCCTTATCAATCGGCCCTAGACAGGACCGCCGCTCCCTGTGGGCAGGCCGATCCTGACTGGCCCGACTGATCCCTGTCTGGCCCGACTGATCCCGATCCCCACTTTCCACTGTTTAAGTATTGTGCAAAAGACCGCTTGGTCAACTTTGCATAACATCCCCTTGTCTCCTTATTTCCCTGTTGTATGAGCTCTTTACTGTTCTGCTGCAGGTCTCTCCTTTGGCCACTTCCGCCACTTTTGAGAGATAATGTTTCATGAATCCCCGATTTCTTTGGGAAAGTGATCAACTAAGTGATCACTAAGATCCCTGGAATTCGTATGTGCTTGAACCCTGATCCCTGTTTGGGAAATCAAAGAGAAACTAATACATTAGACACATACCCATAAATTAGGTAAATCCTTGAGAGATATCATGTTTAACATAACGGTGGTCGAGGAAATGAAGCTGCTGCGGCGCTTTATGACAAGTTTGGATTTCAGTGGTTTAACACCCGGAAGGTCCGGTGTAGTAATTGGTCAGAGCTCTTGCTGGGACTGTGTAGATACTATATCCGCAAAAAAATCGGAAACGGTGCGTGGAACGATGTACCTAAAAATCGACTTGAAGGTCGATACCCCAGAAAAATGGGTCACTGTATCCAGTGCTTTCTTTTACTCATATTATGATTTGACACATACCGTATTTTCTCTAATTAAACCCCGGGGTTATATTATTTCAATACCCCTCTAGGGGGGTGGTCTATTTCAGGGGGGTGCTATTATAGGGGGGCTTTAATTATTTGGACCGCGCCGAAGGCGCGGTCGGAAAAATTATCGCGCCCCGCCGAAGGCTGGGCGCGAAAATTTTGGGCACTTTTTACCGAAAATTTTCGAATTTTTGGCCAATTTTTATTAAAATTTTTGAAAAATTAATAGTTATTAATCAACGCAGTGATTAATAATCAATGCGCTGAATCCGAATCTGCAATTATTTTTCACATAACGAATGCATCAAAAATGACGATTTTTCGACATTGGAACCCTGAAACTGAAATTTTTATAGCCATTTAAATGAATTTTTAAAACAAATTTTTAGTGTATTTTTATTCTTTTTAATTTTTGGCATTTCCATAGAAAAATTTAAATTAATTTAAATAAAATTTTTTTCTTCGTAAAATCGAGGGCACTTATCATTCCTGACAGGCTATCTTAAAAATAAAAAATGAATACTTATCAAGAACTTGTATTTAAAACAAATTAATGATAACGTTATTCAGGAAAAATCCGTCTGTTCCTACTATAAAGCAAAGTTTATTATAACGAAAAGTTGCCAAATGTTTTGAGCAAATGTATTTGTGATTGTCTAGACAAATCCTTATAGTAAGTTAGTGATGTCTTTTTCCGTCCCTCCGTTTCACGTTTTTGGGGTGCATTCTTAGGGGTGCTTATTCCGTTTTTCATAGGTGCATTCTTAGGGGTGTTTATTTTTGAAATGTACCTATTTTAGGGTAACTTTTAACGGGGAATCCGAATTTGAGGTCAAAATTTAGCTAAAATGTAGACAAATATAGACAGAATATAGACTTTTTGGACAAAATTTTTTGGCAGGTGCATTCTTTATAGTGCTTATTTCTGTATGTCCAAAATTTTTGGCAGGTGCATTCTTTATAGTGCTTATTTCTGTATGTCCAAAATTTTTGGCAGGTGCATTCTTTATAGTGCTTATTTCTGTATGTCCAAAATTTTGCGCAGGTGCATTCTTTATAGTGCTTATTTCTGTCAGTATAAAATTTTTGGCAGGTGCATTCTTTATAGTGCTTATTTCTGTATGTCCAAAATTTTTGGCAGGTGCATTCTTTATAGTGCTTATTTCTGTATGTCCAAAATTTTTGGCAGGTGCATTCTTTATAGTGCTTATTTCTGTATGTCCAAAATTTTTGGCAGGTGCATTCTCTATAGTGCTTATTTCTGTGAGTCCAAAATTTTGGGCAGGTGCATTCTTTATAGTGCTTATTTCTGTATGTCCAAAATTTTTGGCAGGTGCATTCTTTATAGTGCTTATTTCTGTATGTCCAAAATTTTTGGCAGGTGCATTCTTTATAGTGCTTATTTCTGTATGTCCAAAATTTTTGGCAGGTGCATTCTTTATAGTGCTTATTTCTGTGAGTCCAAAATTTTGGGCAGATGCATTCTTTATAGTGCTTATTTCTGTATGTCCAAAATTTTTGGCAGGTGCATTCTTTATAGTGCTTATTTCTGTATGTCCAAAATTTTTGGCAGGTGCATTCTTTATAGTGCTTATTTCTGTGAGTCCAAAATTTTGGGCAGATGCATTCTTTATAGTGCTTATTTCCGTCTGTCCAAAATTTTGGGCAGGTGCATTCTTTATAGTGCTTATTTCTGTCAGTATAAAATTTTGGGCAGGTGCATTCTTTATAGTGCTTATTTCTGTATGTCCAAAAATTTTGTGACAAACTCAGACTGAGCCAAACTCAGACCGAGCCAAACTCTTACTGAAACTGTGTTGGCGAGCCACCGCAGGTGGGGAGCCAATCCTGTGGTCGGGCGCGGAGCGCCCGACCTTCCCCCTTGGAATGTGAGTGAAGTTAGAACAGAAAAGCATACTGATATAGAAAAGGCATACTGATATAGAAAAGGCATACTGATATAGAAAAGGCATACTGATATAGAAAAGGCATACTGATATAGACTCCCCGCGCGCTAGCGCGCTAATTTAAAATAACGTAACTTGGCAAGAAAAAACCAGTCTGGTCTAACTATAAACTAATGGCTGTTATAACGCCAGTGTTATCAAACATCAAGCACAGATTCAAAGTGATCGGAATATATTATTTCACTTTGCTACGTCAATCAAAATCAATATTTGGTATGCATACGTAAGATCAGGTTCATTTCTATGTCCAGAAAAGTTCATGTGACAAAGAAACGTTTCTTGTTATTGAAAGCTGGCTTGGGAAAACAAAAAATAAAAATCTAGTTTTGATAAAAGCAGTCTGAGCCAACTATAAACAATTTTTGTTATAACGGCGATGACATAAAATGTTTGTTTACGAACGAAGTAAGCGCTTTTCAACTATAGACAAACTATGGACTAAAAAGTTGTTTTGATAGAACATTTGGTTGAAAATTCGAATTTGTTTACAATTTGAATTTTATAAAAGTACATTGTGGTTGTTTTTAAAAGAAGACAAACAAAGAGTCAAAATGTCAAAACAATCCATAACTTCCATATAAGGTATATAAGCAACGCGGTTACCGCAACAAATATCCCATCTCAAATCAAAATTATTCATTCCTCCTTTCGCATTGAAAATGAACTCCATTTGCTTGGCATTGTGTCTCGTGACCGTAATCAGCTTCAATGTTGTCGTGGCAAATAACTGTCCGAGTTCATATAACCATGATGGTAGAGAATACGAACCCATGCCGCGATCACTAGGCAAGTTTTGTTATTTGTGTTTAGCTAGGATGTCTAATTTTGGGTGGCTTGTTAGGGTGCCTTCGACTCAAAAAATAATTTACTGCGAAAATGTAGGAAATATAATTTTTTGCCCAGAATTTAACGATGAATTGATGTTTGAACAATATTTTGGCACCGCTCTAGTGACATATTTGGCCAAATTTATGAATATTTAAGCCAACTTTGAATTGGTCCTAAAAATTTAATGTTTTGGATTTTTGACCGAATTTTCGGCAATTTTTTACCAGATTTTTCAATATTTTGGCAAAATTTCTCAAAATTAAAATAGCAAAATGTATAATGAAAATTCAAATACGCGCCAAAATTTTTTCAATTTGTACTAAGAAATTTGGGAAAAATTATGAAAAAAGCGTTTTGGGGATTTATTTTAGGGGGAAGTATTTTTCGTAAGCGGTCCAGAGGGAAGATTGTTTGAGGAGGAATTAATTGAGGGGGAATAAATAGAGGATTTACGGTAGTTTATATTATTTTAGGCTGCAGCCAAAATGATCCACGTAGCTGTAAAAACGATGCAATTTGCCTTCCATTGGTAACTGCCGAAGGGCATCCTACGGGGGAGCTCGGCTGCTGCAAGCTTAAATCCTTGAAGAATGTACATAAGTCACAGGTACATGACGGTGAAAGCTCAAAGAAACAGAAGACTCGCGCCAAATAGGCCGGAATTGCGTTTGCTGGTCGACCATAAGACATCAAAGAACATTATCGGAAATTATTTCGTCTAACC